>CM076063.1:23930000-24077739 GCA_038088235.1 Zacco platypus
ATCAGAAAAAAGAGGGATGAGTCTGAGAGAAGTGTTGGGACAAGTTGCGACATGAAGAGATGTGAGTGAAGAGATGTGAGTGAATCATGCGGTGACTGTCATGTAAAAAATATTGATAACACACCAAGTTAATACGCGGTGAAGTAACGGTAAGTGTATATTGCCGTCAAGGGAATAACAGACATTAATTGAGTTGCCGTGAGAAACGTAACCGAGTTGGAGAAACTGGGTTTGGAATTTCCCGGAGAAAAACGAAACCATCCTTCGCTAAGCTGTCGGACGCGGTCATCGGACACCAGCTTCGCCAGCATTGTGAGGCCACGAAGGGGAAGGACGACGCGCCGATCAGCAGTTATTCCCGCAGTGAGTTTGAGCGCTACCGCGTGAAGGGACCATTGGGTTTGCGGTCTCAACGTGCCCAAGCGACGAAACAGGCCTGCATCATATCTCTCTTTGACTGTCGGGTATTTATTTTATTTCTATACATGGCCATTTTTTATTTCTGCCGGCTTTAGGTTATATTTTTGTGAAAATTTAAGTGTTTTATTTCATTGTAGTTGTGCTATGTGAACTGTATGTGTGTATAATATATATCTGTTAAGTAAATGGTTTAAACGAATTTTCTGTTGAATATTTGTATACATTTTGGGTTCACAATAGTAGCACATTTAACATTTGAGGTAGATGTTATTGATATTTCCTAGGTGGGGGAAATGTAAAACGTAAAACGGTTTATCATCTCTAAGGGAGAAAAAGTGAATTGAAGATTGAGATTTACTGCCTGTATAGTGTTAGCAGTCACTTGAGGGGACATTTAGATGGTAAACGTAAATGTTGATTGATCACGCATTAAGAAAAAAGTGCAAACGAAAGTTCATTCAGAGAATAATTGCCATTAAAGAAACGGGTATCAATCAGGTAGCATAATAAAAGGGATTACACTTAGCGCAGCATTCATTAATAAAAATAGGTTTGATACAAAAGATTTCGGGGAGCGCACTCCACTAAATAGCCAGGCACGCTAGGGGGCGCTACATGTCACCAAACATAGAGGTCATCCCAAAACTTTGAGAGAATTTGCATGAATAAAACAGATGATGGAATGACTCTATGTCTGCTTCACAAAAGCTGCACTCATTACAATCCACATTAAATCTGTGTCTGAGGAACTCATGGCAGGGCTAAATATCATTAATGATTTTAAACTGAACTTCTTTTACCTTCGGTAGAAGTGGAAAAGAGAGAAATCTTGTTCTAATTCCAATCACTTTGTCTTCAGGAAAAGCAAAAACAAGAGGTCTCTTCTTTACCTTCGAAGGAACATCTGTGTCTTTACTAATGTTCTTAAAACCTTATTTTTACAGCTCCGCTCTGTGAAATTAACACCAGAGATGATTCGATTTCCTGATCTTGGTATCACGGGTAAATAACACAACGCACCTTTAATTATCTGAACCAAACCAGCAGGAACAGCTCTCACCAAAGACATTTACAATTCCTGAGAATAACTTATATTATATTTTTCACAAAAAACATCATAACTAAGGAAGTTTCCATTTCCATCCATAATTTGTACAATGGACCAGACACCTTTGTCCATCCAGTCCTGAAAAAACACAGATTTCCTCTTAATAAGGATCCATCTATTGATCCTCAAAGAAAAATTGTGTTTGTATATTAATTTCCAATATAATAATACCTGACAATGAAAAGATGATCATTGATGGCTCAAAATCACACTTTAAAAGGAAATCAATGCCTCCAAAAGACTCAAAAACGTTTGAAGAGAAGCTGAACCAAAAGAATGTTGATTTGTAAGGAAATCTTGAAGCGAGTTTCATTCATAACATCAAATCAATCATGTTCAAACCTCCCTCACTGCATCTGACTCTTATATAATGCTGCTTGTTTTTACAAATACATTTATACTGAATTTGATTAATGTCCCTTATCCATCTATCAGATATACTCAAAGAAAATGCTGGAAAGTGATTCTGACAAATATAGATATATCCCTTTGTAACCACATATTTACAATATTTGGGCTTTTTTTCATATTATCAAGCAAATGATTTTTTTCTCTAATTTTAGGGTCTTTAGTAATAACAATTCCTCAGTATCTCACCTCATTTTTCAATTGAATATTGAACAATTGAGCTTCTGTATGACCATGAATTGCCATCATTTTTAAATTTAGTTGCAGACCAGAAGCTTCTGAAAAATGAGACACCAGATTAATGGCCACTGGAATCTGCTCTGCATCACTGAGAAACAGGCTGGGATCGTCTGCTAGTCGACTTACGATCCGTTGATTTCCTAAAACATTCAAAGGCCTGATGTCTTTACTATTTTTCACATAAACTGCTAAGAGTTCAGCTATTAAAATAAATAAATAAGGACTTATTGGATCCCCTTGTCTAATCTCTCTGTTAATGTTAAACCTCTTAGAAGTCCCAAATGGGAATGATACTGAGCTATTTATGTCTCGGTACAACATCTCTATTCATTTAATACATTTTTGACCAAAACCAAAAAACTGCAACGCATTTAAAATGAATCAGTATCAAACGCCTTATAGAAATCAAGAAGCAAAATAAATCCATCATCCTTAATTAAATGTCCATCATCAATTAAGTCTAAGACGAGTCGAATATTGTTGTGTATTAACCTTCCTTTTACAGGGAGTGCAGAATTATTAGGCAAGTTGTATTTTTGAGGATTAATTTTATTATTGAACAACAACCATGTTCTCAATGAACACAAAAAACTCATTAATATCAAAGCTGAATATTTTTGGAAGTTTTAGTTTTTAGTTTTAGCTAGTTTAGGGGGATATCTGTGTGTGCAGGTGACTATTACTGTGCATAATTATTAGGCACCTTAACAAAAAACAAATTTATACCCATTTCAATTATTTATTTTTACCAGTGAAACCAATATAACATCTCAACATTCACAAATATACATTTCTGACATTCAAAAACCAGACAAAAACAAATCAGTGACCAATATAGCCACCTTTCTTTGCAAGGACACTCAAAAGCCTGCCATCCATGGATTCTGTCAGTGTTTTGATCTGTTCACCATCAACATTGCGTGCAGCAGCAACCACAGCCTCCCAGACACTGTTCAGAGAGGTGTACTGTTTTCCCTCCTTGTAAATCGCACATTTGATGATGGACCACAGGTTCTCAATGGGGTTCAGATCAGGTGAACAAGGAGGCCATATCATTAGATTTTCTTCTTTTATACCCTTTCTTGCCAGCCACGCTGTGGAGTACTTGGACGCGTGTGATGTAGCATTGTCCTGCATGAAAATCATGTTTTTCTTGAAGGATGTAGACTTCTTCCTGTACCACTGCTTGAAGAAGGTGTCTTCCAGAAACTGGCAGTAGGACTGGGAGTTGAGCTTGACTCCATCCTCAACCCGAAAAGGCCCCACAAGCTCATCTTTGATGATACCAGCCCAAACCAGTACTCCACCTCCACCTTGCTGGCGTCTGAGTCGGACTGGAGCTCTCTGCCCTTTACCAAACCAGCCACGGGCCCATCCATCTGGCCCATCAAGACTCACTCTCATTTCATCAGTCCATAAAACCTTAGAAAAATCAGTCTTGAGATATTTCTTGGCCCAGTCTTGATGTTTCAGCTTGTGTGTCTTGTTCAGTGGTGGTCGACTTTCTGCCTTTCTTACCTTGGCCATGTCTCTGAGTATTGCACACCTTGTGTTTTTGGGCACTCCAGTGATGTTGCAGCTCTGAAATATGGCCAAACTGGTGGCAAGTGGCATCTTGGCAGCTGCACGCTTGACTTTTCTCAGTTCACGGGCAGTTATTTTGCGCCTTGGTTTTTCCACACGCTTCTTGCGACCCTGTTGACTATTTTGAATGAAACGCTCGATTGTTCGATGATCACGCTTCAGAAGCTTGGCTATTTTAAGACTTCTGCATCCCTCTGCAATATATCTCACTATTTTTGACTTTTCTGAGCCTGTCAATTCCTTCTTTTGACCCATTTTGCCAAAGGAAAGGAAGTTGCCTAATAATTATGCACACCTGATATAGGGTGTTGATGTCATTAGACCACACCCCTTCTCATTACAGAGATGCACATCACCTAATATGCTTAATTGGTAGTAGGCTTTCCAGCCTATACAGCTTGGAGTAAGACAACATGCATAACGAGGATGATGTGGTCAAAATACTCATTTGCCTAATAATTCTGCACTCCCTGTATAAAACCAGATTGGGTTTCACTTATAACTGGACTCAATCTAAGTTTGAATCTATTAGCAAAAGCAGATGTAAGGATTTTATAATGAACATTAAGTAGGGTAATCGCTCTCAGATTCTCAACTATTCTTTTGTCTTTGTTTGACTTTGGAATGAGAACAATTAACCCGTTTCACAGCAGGAAGTAAAGAGATTCACAGCACTCCTTTAAAGCCTTAAATAACAAATCTTTTATATCCTCCCAGAATAATTTGTAAAAATTAATAGTCAAGCCGTCCTGACCAGGAGATTGACCCAACGGCATTTTATTAATAACAGAATCAAGATCCTCTAACCTCAGGTCTCCATCACAGAGATCTTTACATTCAATATCAATCTGTGGGAAACAATCTTTTATCTTCTCAAGAAATTCCTCACCATTATTTTCAGAGTAAATATTACTATAAAATAAATATATTTCCTCAGATATTAGTTTAGGATCTGTAATTACCTCGTCATTAATGAATAAACTATGAACTGCATTTCTTTCCTGTCTCCTCTTTTCTAATGGACAAAAATAAGCTGTATTCTTCTCTCCTTCTTCCATCCATTTTGCACGAGACCTCACAAACGCTCCTTGTGCTTTCATTAAATACAAATGATCTAATTGAGCTTGAAGAGAAAGAAACTTTTCCACATTTTGATCCATTTCTTGTGTATTACAACAGGCATTGATTTCTTGAATTAACCTGAACTCTCTTTGCTGCAGTTCTCTGCTCTTTCCTTTACCAAACCGAAGTGAAATTTCCCTTGTTTTAAATTTAAAATACTCCCATCTAATCCCATTAGAAGTTAAAGTAACATCATCTTTAATCTCACTGATCAAATTTCTTATCTGACTACAATAATCCTTTAAATATTCTGCATTCAACTTCCAATAGTCTTTCCTAACTGTAAGTTTTAATGCTGGTGTCAAAGTGAATGAAATGAGGCAATGGTCTGTCAATGGAGCAGCAGAAACTGAAGCATTAGTCACAAGCTCAGAATTTTCCTCAGTGACGAGCCAAAAGTCGATGCGTGACTTACAGGATCCATTAGGTTTAACCAGGAAAACTGACTAGCATTAGGATTCTTAACTCTTCATATATCTGTAAGGGAATTTGATTGTCAAAACTCCTGAATAGTGTTATTGAAATGGTGGCTTGTATAACTAGAAGGAGATCTGTCCAGCCAAATTAAAATCACCTCCAATTAATAACAGATTTGAACGAAACTTTGATTTGAACTGCGTCACGACATCTGTAATAGAAGAAAACAAAGTCTTGTTCTGCCCACTACTATTATAACCATAAATATTAACTAGAGTCAGAAAAACACCTTCACAATTGACCACAGCAGCAAGACAATGTCCATGAGCATCCGACTGAAAACACACAACCTTCCCAGGGCAATTGTTCAGGCATATGACGACACCTGCTGATCGACTGGAGCCATGACTAAACAAAACTGTCTCTCCACTGCATTCTTCCTCCGTAGAAAAACACAATGTGACTTCTGTCCCTGACAAAACAAAAATATACCGTCACGTTTTACTTTGTCCTTTAGCCCTCTTGCATTTAATGAACAAAAAGATAAAGGAGATTTTAGTGCGAACATACGCCCACTGGAACGAACAGACCAAACAGAAAAAGTCACTAAAGTGTCAGTTCAGGAACCTCCGAATAAAACCGCAACATAAAAGAGTCTCTCAGAAATCATCATTTCCCTTTTTCCAAATTTTCATCATCATGGAAACATTTGCTTTCCCTCGATGAAAGCAAAAGAGCCACGAAAGTACGGCACTTTCCCTTCTGATCGCGCTTGTTTAATGCACTTCTGTCGCCTCTCCATCCTCTTTGTTGAAGTCTTCTCCTTGCTCACGGTTGATCCCTTGGACAATGCCCAGATTTGGTCTCTGTAGATTTGCTTCGAAAACTGCATGATCACCATTTCCTTCCTTTCTGACTGTGTCAACCGCTTCTTCAGTTTCCCAAGGCACACCAGGAGCAACATCATCACATCCGCTCGAATATTTTCGTTCAGTTTCTCTGGCAAACCTTTGATGCGTAAATTCCAGCTCTTTTGTAGCGATCTAATTCTCCCACCCTGATTCTCAGCGCTTTATTTTCTTTGTTAAGGTCAGAAAATTCCAGTTCCAGTTCAGCTGCCTTTTGTTGGTGAACTTTCAAGTCTTCCTTGACCTCAGAAATGACGCTACAGTTCTCTTCCATTTTTCTCGTCCGCTCCTCCAACTTTTTTTCTTGCTTGTCAAATCTTTTACCGAGGGAGTAAATGGCTTCGAGGATATCCGCATGAGAGATATCATCTTCATGATCAGCACGTACTTTCTTCATAACATGCACTTTACTGGGAGTAATGGGTGATTCTCAGCACATTCCTCCAATAGACGTTTATTAGCTTCAACAGAAACTTCCATCGCGTCCACGTCATCATGATCAGTTACGTTACTCACAGACTTTTCTTCACATTTTCTTCCTCTACCCGCCATCTTTAGATGATGATAAACTGACAAGTTAACCAAAAGTTTGGGAAAAGTCTAAAAATACCAAAATAACCTTTGAGACTCTGCTAGCTGTTAGATATGCTGCTATCTAGTACGCCATCTTGGCCGACCCCCACATCAGGTATATTAACAGCAACTCAAATACATTACAGTTTGTGTGCTCTCCAACATAACATCTTCCTCCAGCCCTTCACTCTCCGCTGTATTGCTCTCTAACGCCCCCTAACGGCTGGATGTGGTAATACATCATCATAACATGTAATACCCTGACAAAGCGCACCGTTTATGTTCTTTATTTTACAAAAACACAAGGTTTTGATGTTACTGTAAGCCGCTCATTCCCAAATAATGGGTGTGGTGACGTCAGCGGCATGTTGTCCCGGGGCAGAGAAACTACGGTGGCTGAGAGAGCTCAACGCGCTGCAAATAAGAAAACACATGCAAATAAAAAAAAAGCACATGCAAATAAAAAAAAGCACATGCAAATAAAAAAACACATGCAAATAAAAAAAACCCGTGATCATCAGTTTGACAACACATGTGCTGCAAATCCTCACAACACAAGCAAACACAAAAACGCGCTGCAAAAAGCGCAAAACACAACGGAAAAGTTTCAAGGGACCCCAAAAAGTGACGGACCCTACTAGACAACAGCACAAACTAAAAAATATTAAATATATTATGTAGGCATTAACTCAATGTAATGTGTTTCACTAACAGAAAAGTGTTTTAATATGTGGCATTGTTGTTCACTCATTAAACTTTAAGAGATGATCATTTAGTGGATGATTTAAAAATATTCTTTTTTTTTTTATTCAAGAATCATACAAATATACAAACACCTTCAGGAGAACATTAGAGTTAAGAGATAAAAAGACATTTGTATGTAAAGACAAATAATTAAAGCAAATGTTAAGAATCATTTACAGACACATGAAGAGGACACATAAAAAGAGAAGAAAAGAAAAGGAAAAAAGGGGTCAATACATGAGAAAGCAGATTAAACTTGACCATCAGAGCCATTACAAAAGAATTGTTCATATAACATTAGAAATCGACCACATTTTGCATTACTAGTTAACCTAAAAGATTTAAGCAGCGAGTCTACCTCAATCAAAAGATGTGAGAGAGTAGGAAGTGAGCGCATACATTTCTGTTTATGAATGAAAAATTTGGCAAACAAAATAAAGAAATTGAAAATATATTCTTTAGATTCGTTGGAATCCGTGTAATAACAAATAATATCTTTCAAAGTAAAAGATTGTGTTTTAATGGGGTATTATTTAAATGGGAGTATAAGTTAGACCAAAACTCTTGAACCAGTTCACAAGAATAGAATAAATGTAACAATGTTTCCTCTTCAACACCACAAAATGAACAAGTACTAGGAATATCAACATATATATAACATATATATCTTCTGCAGGATTTTAAAGTGGACTTCTTTAGTCTTATTAGGAATAAAATATTTATAGGCTAATAGCCATGCTTTTCTCCAGTCGATATGATCAATCAGGGCAGCCCAATGAGCAAATCTGCTCTCTTTTCTGAAAAACTTGTCGGATGTGTTTATTATCACATTTCTTGTTGTAAATGCTAATGCCGTCCAATAACAAAGTCGATTCCTTTGTATCTTTCTGCTTGTACAATATATGACTCTAGACCTGTGGGAATAGCTTTAATCACCATATTATATTCTTTAAAAGGAATCGGGAAGTCGTGAACAGCCATAAAACCTTCACAGGACAAGATATGACCAGAATTGTCAAATAAAGAAAGGATAGAGTTAAACCTCTATTAAACCAATTGGGGAAAAAGAGAGATTTGTTTCTAAAAGTGATATTCATATTATTCCACAGAAGAGTTTTGTGTGGGGAAAAATTGTGGATGTAGCACAATTTCCATGAAAGAAGAGCTTGCTGATGGAAATTAGATAGTTTAACCGGGAGTTTATTATACATATAATTACACTTTAAGATAAAAGGAAGTCCTCCAATTTTATTAAATATATAATTAGGAATAAAAAACCATAAAGAATTTATTAGACATCTTTTAAGCCAGTTTATTTTAAATACATTAATAATGTTATGGAAATTTAACACTTCTAGTCCACCATCACTTCTACAGTTGGAAATTACTGCTTTTTTAAGTTTACGAGACTTGTTTTTCCATATAAAGTCAAGGAAAATTGTATTGACACCTTTAGCAGTAAAATCAGTCACGTATAAAGAGAGTGAAGGACACACGAAGAGAGAAAGACCTTCTGCTTTAGAGAGAAGAACCCTACCATAGAGAGATAGATCTCTTTGCAACCAGAGATTAAAGATATTTTGGGTTTTCTTAATCCGACTAGAAAAATTAAGTTGTTGTCTGGCAACTAAATTTTTAGTTAAATAAAATACCCAAATACTTTACTGTGTCTTTGACTGGAATTCCATCAATCAACGGATCGTCGCAATTATGCAGAGACATGATCTCACATTTGGACATATTTAACTTCAACCCAGAAGCGTACGAGAACTTTTTAACTATCTTAATGGCACTAGAAATTTGACCTTTATCCTTTAAAAAAAGAGTGGTGTCATCAGCCAGCTGCGAAATTTAGATTTCCCTGTCGAAGATTGAGACACCTTTTAAATTCTGATTGTGTATAATACTCAATGACAAGAGCTCAGGAACCACAATAAATAGAAAGGGTGACACCACGCTTTATAGCAAATCTTTGAGAGGTTTGACTATGACCGAACTACTAATTCCTTTATAAAACATTTCAATTATATTAACAAAAGATTCCCCAAAACCAAACAGTTTGAGAGATTGCAGGAGAAATCCATGTTCAATGGTGTCGAAGGCCTTATAAACATCTAAGAAAAGAAGAATGGCTTTAGAGTGCATAAAATCAGCATAATCTAGTGAATCTAAAACAAGTCTTATATTATTGCTAATATGTCTACCTTTGACAAAACCTGACTATATTAAGCTTAAGTTTCAATCTATTAGCATATACCAAGGCCAAGATCTTATAATCGACTGTTAAAAGTGTAATTGGTCGCCAATTATCAATTAAGAGAGAATCTGTTTCAGGTTTTGGAATAAGAGAAATTATACCCTGTTTCATTGATGTAGTCATTTCCTTCTGTGCAACACATTCTTCATACATGCAAAGCAGAGGGTATTTGATTACGTCCCAAAAATGGACATAAAATTCGACAGAAAATCCATCAACACCGGGGGATTTCCCTTTTTTCATAGAGAAGAGAGCAGATTTAATCTCCTCAATTGTTAAAGTAGACTCACAAAGGTCTTTAAAGTCATTATCAATGGTAGGAATATAGTTTTTAATTGTTTCGACAAAAGTCTCACAATTGTCCATATTAAACTTAGAAGTGTAAAGTTTGTCATAAAAGCTTGTGATAAAACTAGAAATGAGGTTAGGATCAGTGCACTTGACACCATTCATATTTAAAGCGGTCAGTGAATTTCTCCTGCAATTCCTCTTCTGTAACGCAAAAAAGTAGCTGGAGTTAGTCTCTCCTTCCTCTTTTGACCTAATAAAGACCCTCTAGCCACATCCAAGTAAGTCAATGGGGTGATATCCGCATTAACCCGCATTAAATTAAAGTTTACGGTTTTATTTTGTAGAAACCATGGAAACACCAAAGACGGTTTAATATATTACGTTTTTTTAGACAATCTGTTTTGATTCATTTATAGACAGAAAATGAATCATTAGCTAGCTCAACGCGTTTAGTCTTATTGTTTAAATCTAATTTTCTTGATTGTTTGCGAGTACCATGCTTTACCATGCCTCAGAGAAAAACACTATTTTGTCAGGTAACGTTAGCTAGCAGCATAATCAGATGCAGCTTTATTTTTAGTAACAGTAATAAAGAATTTTCTGCATCATACTATACATTTATCAACACAAGCCATTGAGCATTTATTATGATATTCTAAAATGTGTCTAATATGATAAACAGAGCTGCGTTTCCTCAAACTCATGACCGGAAAAGCGGAAGCGGCGACTGTGTCATAATAAAAGTCCCGCTGCTCTGGAGGCGTGTGTCGTTCGTCTCTCATTATCAATCGCTCCAGCGTCTCGTTCAGCTCCTCAACACTCGCTCCTGCTCTGATTCACACTACAGTAACGTTAATAATCATCCATGAACATGATTTCTGCCCGAGTCCATCCCGATTCTTTTCCACTGCTGTGAGGTGAAGACCACATGTCCCAAGATTCCTCGCTCAAACTTGGCGTCATCAAGCTACACCTTTGTTTTGAATAGGCAACCACTAGAGGATGAAAAAACTATATATTGCAGCTTTAATTTTGTGTTGTTTTGTCCATTCAAGTACGAAAGAGACTCAGTGTGGCCAGTGTTAGTTACTAGCACAATCTGACAACGGCAAATGCTACCAGCATCATATTGATGTGGTTTGAAGCTTTATTAACGTCCATACCTACTCCTACCCTAAACCTACCCATAATACACTGCAAATGTAGTGCTGGTACTGGGAGCACAATATGACAGGAAGCATTATTTGTCAGAACACCGGCCCGCAAGACAGGAGATTCACAGACAGCACACTCTCTTTTGTGTAGCATAATAATGTAATGCTAGCTAAAGGATGACGGAAAAAACGGATCCTGCGTTAATTGTGTTTTATATTTTTAATGTGTTAAACTGAAAATATTAATCACATGACAGCACTAATGGGTGTGTGTGTGTGTGTGTTGACTTACATTTGTGCAGTCCTGCTGTAATCCTGAACTCTCCTCCATGATCCACACTAAAAAAAAAACACAGTGTCTGTAAATACACATTTAATCAGTAAGAAAACACACATTCACACACCCACTAACTACACACACACACACACACACACACATTCACACACTACACACAGTGCAGTGCAGGGATTAATCAATAAATTGTTTAATTGTATTTTTCAATTACAGTTTTAGGGAAAGTTTTAAAAATGTCATGGAAATTTAGATAAAAATATGTATATAATAGAATATATGTTTAGATGATAATATTGGTTAAACAAACTACAATACTCAACGTTCATTCGAACCATCCGACTGCAGCATTCCATCAGATTGCGTTTTGTAGCATTATAACCAATCACAAGCATGTTCTTATTGAGCTTACGAATGTGATGGCCAATCAGAGGCATTCAGATCAGTCATGGCTGAAACAATGTTTTATTCTGTGCGCTCTCTCTGACTGAATTCTGAAACTATGTAGAATTCTGAAACTCATGAATTCTCCCATCATAAATAACAAAATGCAGATTCGATGTCAGAGATTCATGTCGCAGTGATGATCTACACAATGCCATGACGTACAGTCGTGGCCAAAAGTTTTGAAAATTACATAAATATTGGAAATTGGAAAAGTTGCTGCTTAAGTTTTTATAATAGCAATTTGCATATACTCCAGAATGTTATGAAGAGTGATCAGATGAATTGCATAGTCCTTCTTTGCCATGAAAATGAACTTAATCCCAAAAAAACCTTTCCACTGCATTTCATTGCTGTCATTAAAGGACCTGCTGAGATCATTTCAGTCATCGTCTTGTTAACTCAGGTGAGAATGTTGACGAGCACAAGGCTGGAGATCATTATGTCAGGCTGATTGGGTTAGAATGGCAGACTTGACATGTTAAAAGGAGGGTGATGCTTGAAATCATTGTTCTTCCATTGTTAACCATGGTGACCTGCAAAGAAACGCGTGCAGCCATCATTGCGTTGCATAAAAATGGCTTCACAGGCAAGGATATTGTGGCTACTAAGATTGCACCTAAATCAACAATTTATAGGATCATCAGCAACTTCAAGGAAAGAGGTTCAATTCTTGTAGGCGTCCAAGAAAGTCCAGCAAGTGCCAGGATCGTCTCCTAAAGAGGATTCAGCTGCGGGATCGGAGTGCCACCAGTGCAGAGCTTGCTCAGGAATGGCAGCAGGCAGGTGTGAGCGCATCTGCACGCACAGTGAGGCCAAGACTTTTGGAAGATGGCCTGGTGTCAAGAAGGGCAGCAAAGAAGCCACTTCTCTCCAAAAAAAACATCAGGGACAGATTGATCTTCTGCAGAAAGTATCGTGAATGGACTGCTTGGGGCATCTGGAAAAAGGCTTGTCAGGAGAAGAAAAGGTGAGCGCTACCATCAGTCCTGTGTCATGCCAACAGTAAAGAATCCTGAGACCATTCATGTGTGGGGTTGCTTCTCATCCAAGGGAGTGGGCTCACTCACAATTCTGCCCAAAAACACAGCCATGAATAAAGAATGGTACTAAAACACCCTCCAACAGCAACTTCTTCCAACAATCCAACAACAGTTTGGTGAAGAACAATGCATTTTCCAGCACGATGGAGCACCGTGCCATAAGGCAAAAGTGATAACTAAGTGGCTTGGGGACCAGAACGTTGAAATTTTGGGTCCATGGCCTGGAAACTCCCCAGATCTTAATCCCATTGAGAACTTGTGGTCAATCCTCAAGAGGCGGGTGGACAAACAAAAACCCACTAATTCTGACAAACTCCAAGAAGTGATTATGAAAGAATGGGTTGCTATCAGTCAGGATTTGGCCCAGAAGTTGATTGAGAGCATGCCCAGTCCAATTGCAGAGGTCCTGAAAAAGAACGGCCAACACTGCAAATACTGACTCTTTGCATAAATGTCATGTAATTGTCGATAAAAGCCTTTGAAACGTATTAAGTGCTTGTAATTATATTTCAGTACATCACAGAAACAACTGAAACAAAGATCTAAAAGCAGTTTAGCAGCAAACTTTGTGAAAACTAATATTTATGGAATTCTCAATACTGGAGCCGTATAGATTCATTGTTTATGGATGGATTATGCATTTTTTTTGTCTTTTTGAAAATTTTGAATTTGAGGTACCATTCACAACTATTATAAACCTTGGAGGACTAAGCTTATTTTTAAATATATCTCCGATGTGTTCGTCTGAAAGAAGATAGTCATATATATACTTTGGATGGCTTGAGGGTGAGTAAATCATGGGATAATTTTCATTTTTGGGTGAACTATCCCTTTAAACTCACGCTAGACCCAAGTTTTGGACAGCTTCATGATCGGTCACATTCTCTGCTCCAATTCTATGTACAGTTTATTCCAATTAATATAATTTATTCATCATGCTAATAAGATTACGTGAGTCTTATTTTTCTAACATTTTTAAGTATTCTATTAATCGACATCATCATTATTACAATATCAAGATATAATATATAATACCAAAATTACCCCATCATTTACTCAGCCATCCTAGATGTATTTCACTATCTTCTCTCAGACACAATCAGAGTTATTTTAAAACATATCCTGGCTCTTCCAAGCTTTATAATGGTAGTGAATGGGTGAATAAAGGACTTCTGAAGAGAAGCAATTTTTTTTTTTTTTAAATTAAAGAAAAATATCCATATTCATAACTCTATAAACTATAATAACCAACTTCTGGCAAACATCCGTACGCAAGTCGACTTACGGCGGAAACATAACTTCTGACATGACACATAACGCATTGACAAACATGGCAGTGCAGAAGATAGAGCAAACAAAACTCAGGTCACAAATTAGAAGTCTAAAACAAGATTTTTTTAAATAAAAATTTCAGAGGATTTCGATATAAGACTACAAGAGCCCTATTTTTTTGAACCACCAGAGGCGTCTAAGATTAAGTGTCAGAGGTTATGCTTCTGCCGCAAGTCGACTTGCATATGGAAGCTGATTATTATAGTTTAAGTTTTAAATATGGATAATATTTTTTTTAATATATGCCTTTCAGGAAATTATAGTATTTATAATATGATTGGTTGTATATATTGAATGATAATATGAATATATGGAATGAAATTTGAATATATGGAATGAAACTTGAATATATGGAATGAAAGTCTGAATATACGGAGTGAAAGTTTGAATATATGAAATGAAAATAAATCTGAATATATGGAGTGAAAGTCTGAATATATGGAGTGAAAGTCTGAATATATGGAATGAAAGTTTTGATTATCACTTAATCATTTAATTATCTTATTAGCTTCAACACTGTTTTAGTATTACTTTTTTTACTCTCTGTAGATTGGACTTGTATAGACACAGAGCAAGTGATAATTTAACACTGAGAATATGACTGTGGTCCTTTACAGCTATGCAATTCTCTTAATTATTTTTTTATAAATTATTATTATTATTGCATAAATGTTAAGTGGAAGTGCACTACAACATAGTAGAAATCACTCTTCCATCTTAACCTACTTGAGTTTGTCCAGTCTGTAGTTTGGATGGCTGCACATATCAGAGAGCAGCTTCACTCCTGAGTCTCCTGGGTGATTGTAGCTCAGATCCAGCTCTCTCAGGTGTGAGGGGTTTGAACTCAAAGCTGAAGACACATGACGAAAGCCTTCCTCTGTCACCATACAGCCAGACAACCTACAAACACACACAGCAACAGTCCAGATGACATTAGTTTGGCAGTCAGATGTCAGTAACACAGTAATTTGGGTGATAGCTTTGATTTTCTGTAGTTTCAGTCTCAAAAGTAACAAAGGTGAAGTAAACATAAACATTTATAATCCAGTCAAGTGGAAATGTACTTAAGAACAGGACCAAAGTATTTCTACATTGTCACTGGACACCAGTGGTTGTTTTTAATTGAACTCACTGTCATTTCATAAAAGATCATTTCGTGCTCAATTAACATTATCAGGAAGAAACAAATATTCAACCAAAACATTTGATGTTATACCTTGCATTTAAATAGAAATTAAATAAGGTAATTGATCACCCAGATAACAGTGGCACAATACTGGTCTTGAAATCTTGTGTTTACAAGGTAGTGAAATAATAAAAAATTAAAAAAAACATTTAAAAACAACATTTCTAACTTTGTTACTAAATATATGGAACTGCTTGCAGATTTTCACACAAACACTCAAAAACACAACAATGAAATTTTCACTTTTAGGTCAAGAAGTTGTCAATCAAATATTCACTGTCAAAAGATACGTTCAAAATATTTGGCACAAATCTAATTCCATATTAGTGAAGTATGGCCAAACTGAGTGCAGCTGAGAATCGGCGACTCATGACAGAAACCTGGCTAAAACCAGACGATTACATTACTTTAAATGAGTCTAGCCCTCAAGGTTACTACTATCGACACGAACCTCGTCGGAAAGGAAAAGGGGGAGGTGTTGCTGTAATCTATAGTAATATCTTCAGTATTACTCAAAAGTCTAAGACTATGTGCCATATTACTAGAGAGAAGAGCGGCACCACCCCAGGAGGGATGAATACCATCTCTTTTCAACAGGTCAGGTCTGCCCCAAAAACTTTTCCAATTGTCTATGAAACCTATATTATTCTGTGGACACCACTTAGACAGCCAGCCATTGAGTGATGATAGTCTGCTAATTATCTCATCACTCCTAAGAGCAGGAAGGGGTCCAGAAAAATTACAGTGTCTGACATCATACGTGCGATTTCACACACCTCTTTAATGTTAATTCTGGTGATCTCCGACTGGCGAAGTTGAACATCATTAGCGCCGACGTGAATAACTATCTTAGAGTATTTACGATTAGCATTAGCCAGCACTTTTAAATTTGCCTTGATATCAGGCGCTCTGGCTCCCGGCAAACATGTGACTATGGTGGCTGGTGTCTCTATTTTCACGTTCCGTGTAATAGAATCGCCAATAACTAGGGCACTTTCAACAGGATTCTCAGCGGGTGCGTCACTGAGTGGGAGAACCTGTTTGATGTTCTAATCGGAACGGAAGAGTGGTGTTTTTTCCCACGACCAGGCCGCCTCACGGTCACAAAGTTGCCCTGCTGCACAGGCTCTACAGCCGGAACCGAACAATGTACGGGTTCTCAGCTCACTGCCCCGGTACCATACTTTCTGGAAGTCCATGAAGAGGTGACCAAATCGTGGAGGACACCTTTCTCTATCAGAAACCGGTCTGGTCCCTCTTTCTCCTTCACCACCCTGGATTGTGGGGCAGCCAAGGAGTACGCGGAGATCCCCCCAGTCAAGTGTGCCGTTGTGATACAGTTGTGTCTAACTGCCGCTTCTTGGCGGGGTAATTCGCGTCTTCCATCT
This sequence comes from Zacco platypus, assembly GCA_038088235.1. Taxonomy (NCBI): domain Eukaryota; kingdom Metazoa; phylum Chordata; class Actinopteri; order Cypriniformes; family Xenocyprididae; genus Zacco; species Zacco platypus. The sequence continues at coordinate 23,946,912 of CM076063.1, forward strand.
GAAGCCTGCCAGTTCTTGTCCAATCTCATGGTCAGGTGACGGCCACTCTCTTGGTCCAGGAGTGCCATCTATGGCTCAAACTGGCAGACATGAAGGAAGCCTATTCGGCAACGTGGTCGAGAGCTTCGCCTTCTAGCCAAGGGTGTTCGTCTACGTCGTTCTTCGCACCTGCTAAGCCTGCACCCAGCAGTCAGCAGCGTGGGGCCAGTTTCAGGCGGCAAGCCAAGGGTGTAAGAGAACTTGAAAGTGGCTCTGAGACAGGCGACCTGGAGGAAGTGAGACCGCTCTTCTTCAGCCCATGTGGCCTCAGACATTGAACACTAGGCCCAGCACTCGTATGCCTTGGTGGAACATGTGTTAGGCTGGGTACCATATGTTGTGGCCCCTATGGCGGTCCCATCTGTGTATTTTCCACAATAAGTCTCCAGCAACTGTGATGTTTTGTTAGGGATCCCAATTCGTCAGTTTATTTCTGATGTATGCCAAATTTGACAGACTGTAAGAGAACACCTCTGTTGCGTATGTAACCCTCATTCCCTGAGGAGGGAACGTAGACGTACATCCCGTTCACTACAGTTCCTGTGCCCAGGGTTGCCAGGTCCCAGAAAAATTTCCAGCTCAAACTTACTCGAAACTCTCCCAAAATGAATGAAAACTAGCCCAATTTCCCCCTGCCCTATCTAATCATACCTGACAGCTGCGTTATTCCCAAAATGCACCCTAGTAAACTATTTTTATTTATTCTGTTTTAAATTTTATATTGAAAAGTTTAGCTAGACTTGGTTATATGTAGCATATGCACATTATTTTATCTATATTTTATTCCTCTTCATTCACTAAATTTTACATTTTCTTGTACTCTTTTTTTAATTTTCAGCATTTTTCATAATAAATTTTAAAATTCAGGCTAGGAAATATGACTAGAAATATTATGACAATATTATTTTTCCATATAATATAGATTACGATATTAATTTGCCATTGATGGGGAGGATATGCTGTCCACATGTTATTTAGACCTTGAGAATGAATGTAAACATGACTTGTTTGTTAATTAATTAAACTGCATTAAGCCACCTTTTAATTTATCGCCCCATTAAATCAATTTATTTTCCCTGTGTTTCATGGTTTAATAAAGATTTACCATTTTAATAATTAATTATCAATGGCTGGGGTAGTCGTGGCCTAATGGTGAGGGAGTCTGGCTTGTAATCTGAAGGTTGCTGGTTCGATTCCCACGCTGGCAGGAACTGAAGGTGGGGATTGTGAATGAACAGCACTCTCTCCACCTTCAATAGCATCACTAAAGTGCCCTTGAGTAAGACACCTAACCCCTTATTGCTCCCCTTGTAAGTTTCTTTGGATAAAAGCATCTGCTAAATGTAAATGTTATTCAACTGATCTTAAATGAAAATGAAATAATTAATTTACAACAAAACATTTGTATTTTTTATTTTTTGTCAAATAAAATGGTGCATGATAAATCTCTTTGATATTAAAACATGAATGAAAAATATCTTGGTTGAATAATATTCCTTACAAACAATGGTGACATTATTATTACTTTAAACAAGACATTTTACTATAATATTGTAATATATTTCTGTTAAAATTTCTTCTTCCACTGAGTGCGGCCCAAAAAACTCGTCTCCTCTGCAAAAAACAGAGTGCGAGTGGACCCGCTTCCGCATTTAAACCACACAGTGGAGCGGAGAGGAAGATGCACATCATGCATGCCAGTGTGCACTGGCTCGTATAGTAAACACTCGAATGTGATATGACTCTCATGCAATATCCCGATTCGTCGGTTCAGTTCTCATGTACGTCTCTGTTCCCTCCTTTAGAGAACGAGGGTTACATACGTAAAAGAGACATTTTGTATTGCACTTCCGCACTCTTCTTAATATCATTAATTCATCTTTGTCATTAGGATACGTGATGGAAACTTTTAAGCTGGCTATTATTATACCTCTTGATAAAAAAAACACAACTTGATCCTACAGAATTAATCAATTACAGGCCAATCTCGAATCTAAAATTTTTGTCAAAGATACTAGAAAAGGCAATATCCTCACAACTATATACTGTTTCTATGTTTCTTCAAACTATGTTACTGAAACTATAATTCTTTTTAGAAAGAAATGGTATCTGTAAGGATATCCAGTCAGGATTTAGACCGTACCATAGTACTGTTACGTTTCTGTTACGGTTGCTGGTCCAGGGAATAAGCGCACGACAAGGAAGTTCAGGAACATATAACATTTACTGATAAATCAGGAGAATCAAACCACACAACAACATGAAATAACGTTAAAACGTTAATGCTCGACAAGGGACTGACAGAAATACAGGGCTTAAATAACAAGAACACAGGGAAGCAAACAAGACTAAGTAATCATCCACAGCTGACACGACTACAACTACACAACTAATAATGACATCAAATCAGGAACCAGTGAACAAGCAAAGCAATGAAGACACGTGAGAAGACAAAACACAGAGTCCAGATAGATATACCTGTAACAAGTACTGAGTCAGCTTTTATTAGAGTTACAAATTATTTGCTTTTATCATCTGATCGTGGCTGTATTTCTCTATTAGTGTTACTTGATCTTAGTGCTGCATTTGACACTATCGACCACAACATTCTTTTGAATAGACTCAAATTATTTTGGCATGAGTGGAATTGCATTTGCATGGTTAAAATTATACTTTAGAAATGTAAATTTTTCTGTTCATGTAATTGTCTACCAATTTTTGAATGAACAGAAAAATTACCGCTCCACTTCACATCATCCAGTGAAATTTGAACTTGTGCCAGATAACGATTGGTCAGTGTGTTATATATGACATGTATACATCAATGAATTATGTAATATTTTAAAATATGTAATATGTAGATTTTTCATTTATTCAAGATAAAAACTGCTGTCCACTCTATTCCAGAGTTTTCTGCTCTGGAAAACAGAGACTTTTGAAAACGCTGCAGACCCCGTCATTAAAGTACGAAGCAAGACACACACAACCCACAGCAAAGCATTATGGCAACGACACCTCAATTTAGACTAGTTTAGTTTTGTGTAAATTGTCATGTTAATTATAATCAAAAGCATTTTGTTTTATTGACCACAATATTATCATTGACATTTGTTTGAGAGAGGCACTTTTGCACTAACTTGGATGGGTTAAAATGCAGAGGACAAATTTGAAGTATGGGTTACCATACTTGGCCAAAGTGTTCAGATCATTGTGTTACCTCAGAATCTCCAGCTTACAGTTTCTCTTCAGTCCATCAGAAAGAAGCTTCACTCCAGAATCCTGCAGGTCATTGTTACTCAGGTCCAGTTCTCTCAGGACACAGTTTGAGGATTGTAGAACGGATGAAAAACTCTCACAAGACTGAACAGTGAGATTACAGTGAGCAAGACTGAAAGAGAGCAGAATACACACATCAACAGTCAGATCATCTACAAACACTATGACCAGCTGACTGTAAATGATCTCTTATATGTTCTTAAACACCTCAGTATCTGCAGCTGACAGTTTGGACTCTTCACTCCATCAGAAAGAAGCTTCACTCCAGAATCCTGCAGGTCATTGTTACTCAGGTCCAGTTCTCTTAGGACAGAGCTTGATGACTGTAGAGCTGAAGACAAACTTTCACAGGACTGACCAGTGAGATTACACCCACATAGCCTGTGTAGAGAACAAAACAAACAACGATATCAATGTGTTTTTCAGGAAGGGTTTATAATCTGAACTGCATGTTTGTGCTAAAATCAGTGTAATGAGACTTTAGCCATTAAAATGGAAACTTACTCTTGAAGGTTAAGTTTAGAACTCATCTGTGCATTTGTGCTCAACTCTGCACCAAATCATACATGAATGCAGCTGATAGAGTTCAACTCACTGATTCAATGGTCTGGTCACAGTTATCAAGTTATTAAAACACTGAATCTGTCCTATTAAAATGAGGCAAGAACTGGGAGTAATATAATCCTCTCAGCACATTGTGCAGAGGATTGAACTGATGAAACGAAAATAAAGGTACTATAATAATAAAATGCACAAGGAAAGGGAACATGTTTTTCAATTGTAATAAGTTTTCCATGAAAACTTAATGAAAACAGGAAATTTGGGTATTATTTCATTGGAAATAATTATAATTGGAAAACTGCATTAAAAAAAAAATATTCCAGGTTTTCCAATTGAAGGGTCAATCTTCATTTCCCTCGCAATTCGATTATGATTCAGATTCAAATTCCCGGTTTTGTGTACCATGTGTTTTTGTTATTTGGTTTTTTAGGTTGCATTCTTCCCTGCCCTGATTTGTTCCTGTTTCCTGTTTTATTTTTGTATTTTTTAGTCCTTTTAGTTTGTCTTGTTGATTAGTTCCCTGATTGTTTCCAGGTTTGTTTTGTCAGCCTGTTAGCCCTTATGTATTTAAACCCCAGTGTTTCCTGTGTTCTTGGTCAGGTCATGTGCTTGTATAGGTGTTTTTGTTGGTGTTCTCCGTTCTGCTCCTGGTGTTCAGTTTTGCTCGTTGTTTTTTCTGGTGTTTTGTTTTTGTTATTTTGACTCTTATTTTTATTAAATCTCACTCTGCATTTAGATCCAGTTCTCCCTCGTTTCTGAGTTTCACCATCATTATAGTTTTCAGTTATCAGATTTACCCCAACTCTTTACATTCACTTAAGATATAACCGACTATGTTAACATGAATATTCCCCAAGACAGATATTTTGAAATAATTCTGTGTATCTAACCATTTGAGTGCAATCCAACACTAAAGACAACTGAATTTCAGATTGCATGCTGTCTGAGACAGGAGTTATTGTTTAACTCTTGAACACTCAGATGCATTAAAACAGCGGTCCCCAACCTTTTTTGCGCCACGGACCGGTTTAATATCAGACAATATTTTCACGGACCGGCCTTTAAGGTGTGGCGGATAAAAACAACAAAATAAAATGATACGACCAGCATAAAAACTGGGGTATTTTTTCAATATTATAATAAACGTGAATCCAATGTATAGGCTTACTCGCAACTTTATTAGCAGCGTCCTCGTAACATCGCGCCAACAACATAACATGAGTAACATCCTCTCTGCCCCCTAACGCTCTCTGGCGGGCTTGGTGCGTGTAAATCACCTGTTGCGATGAATCCATATTTCAAGTAGGACTCCTATTGTCTGTTAAATGCAGCTTTCTTTTTCTTGGAAATCGTAGGCTCTTCTTCTGTCTCCTCACTGGGCCGTTTCCCCTTCGCAAAGAAGCTTTCCAGAGACGTTTGTTTTTTTACTCATTTTGCTAGCTTGTGTGTTTATTTTTAGCGGGAACATATCACGTGACCTAAACAAGCGTTGCTATGCGCCAAGAGTGAGTCATAGACGGATGTAACGGAGAGAATTTGAAGTTGAGATGCTGACTCGCGATCTTCGCAGTAGTGAACGCGCCAGAGAGAAATGCACATTTCATACACACATGCACATTTCATACTAATTACATAAGTCAGTTTTTTTGTTTTTTTTTAAATAAGTTATTTATTCTTTCTGTGCGGCCCGGTACCAAATGACCCACGGACCGGTACCGGTCCGCGGCCCGGGGGTTGGGGACCTCTGCATTAAAACATGAATGAAAAATATCTTGGTTGAATAATATTCCTTACAAACAATGGTGATATTATTATTACTTTAAACAAGACATTTTACTATAACATTGTAATATATTTCTGTTAAAATTTCTTCTTCCACTGAGTGCGGGCCAAAAAACTCGTCTCCTCTGCAAAAAACAGAGTGCGAGTGGACCCGCTTCCGCATTTAAACCACACAGTGGAGTGGAGAGGAAGATGCACATCACGCATGCCAGTGTGCACTGGCTCGTATAGTAAACACTCGAATGTGATATGACTCTCATGCAATATCCCAATTCGTCGGTTCAGTTCTCATGTACGTCTCTGTTCCCTCCTTTAGAGAACGAGGGTTACATACGTAACAAAGACATTTTGTATTGCACTTCCGCACTCTTCTTAACATCATTAATTCATCTTTGTCATTAGGATACGTGATGGAAACTTTTAAGCTGGCTATTATTATACCTCTTGATAAAAAAAACACAACTTGATCCTACAGAATTAATCAATTACAGGCCAATCTCGAATCTAAAATTTTTGTCAAAGATACTAGAAAAGGCAATATCCTCACAACTATATACTGTTTCTATGTTTCTTCAAACTATGTTACTGAAACTATAATTCTTTTTAGAAAGAAATGGTATCTGTAAGGATATCCAGTCAGGATTTAGACCGTACCATAGTACTGTTACGTTTCTGTTACGGTTGCTGGTCCAGGGAATAAGCGCACGACAAGGAAGTTCAGGAACATATAACATTTACTGATAAATCAGGAGAATCAAACCACACAACAACATGAAATAACGTTAAAACGTTAATGCTCGACAAGGGACTGACAGAAATACAGGGCTTAAATAACAAGAACACAGGGAAGCAAACAAGACTAAGTAATCATCCACAGCTGACACGACTACAACTACACAACTAATAATGACATCAAATCAGGAACCAGTGAACAAGCAAAGCAATGAAGACACGTGAGAAGACAAAACACAGAGTCCAGACAGATATACCTGTAACAAGTACTGAGTCAGCTTTTATTAGAGTTACAAATTATTTGCTTTTATCATCTGATCGTGGCTGTATTTCTCTATTAATGTTACTTGATCTTAGTGCTGCATTTGACACTATCGACCACAACATTCTTTTGAATAGACTCAAATTATTTTGGCATGAGTGGAATTGCATTCGCATGGTTAAAATTATACTTTAGAAATGTAAATTTTTCTGTTCATGTAATTGTCTACCAATTTTTGAATGAACAGAAAAATTACCGCTCCACTTCACATCATCCAGTGAAATTTGAACTTGTGCCAGATAACGATTGGTCGGTGTGTTATATATGACATGGATACATCAATGAATTCTGTAATATTTTAAAATATGTAATATGTAGATTTTTCATTTATTCAAGATAAAAACTGCTGTCCACTCTATTCCAGAGTTTTCTGCTCTGGAAAACAGAGACTTTTGAAAACGCTGCAGACCCCGTCATTAAAGTACGAAGCAAGACACACACAACCCACAGCAAAGCATTATGGCAACGACACCTCAATTTAGACTAGTTTAGTTTTGTGTAAATTGTCATGTTAATTATAATCAAAAGCATTTTGTTTTATTGACCACAATATTATCATTGACATTTGTTTGAGAGAGGCACTTTTGCACTAACTTGGATGGGTTAAAATGCAGAGGACAAATTTGAAGTATGGGTTACCATACTTGGCCAAAGTGTTCAGATCATTGTGTTACCTCAGAATCTCCAGCTTACAGTTTCTCTTCAGTCCATCAGAAAGAAGCTTCACTCCAGAATCCTGCAGGTCATTGTTACTCAGGTCCAGTTCTCTCAGGACACAGTTTGAGGATTGTAGAACGGATGAAAAACTCTCACAAGACTGAACAGTGAGATTACAGTGAGCAAGACTGAAAGAGAGCAGAATACACACATCAACAGTCAGATCATCTACAAACTCTATGACCAGCTGACTGTAAATGATCTATTATATGTTCTTAAACACCTCAGTATCTGCAGCTGACAGTTTGGACTCTTCACTCCATCAGAAAGAAGCTTTAATCCAGAATCCTGCAGGTCATTGTTACTCAGGTCCAGTTCTCTCAGGACAGAGGTTGATGACTGTAGAGCTGAAGACAAACTTTCACAGGATTGACCAGTGAGATTACACCCACATAGCCTGTGTAGAGAACAAAACAAACAGCGATATCAATGTGTTTTTCAGGAAGGGTTTATAATCTGAACTGCATGTTTGTGCTAAAATCAGTGTAATGAGACTTTAGCCATTAAAATGGAAACTTACTCTTGAAGGTTAAGTTTAGAACTCATTTGTGCATTTGTGCTCAACTCTGCACCAAATCATACATGAATGCAGCTGATAGAGTTCAACTCACTGATTCAATGGTCTGGTCACAGTTATCAAGTTATTAAAACACTGAATCTGTCCTATTAAAATGAGGCAAGAACTGGGAGTAATATAATCCTCTCAGCACATTGTGCAGAGGATTGAACTGATGAAACGAAAATAAAGGTACTATAATAATAAAATGCACAAGGAAAGGGAACATGTTTTTCAATTGTAATAAGTTTTCCATGAAAACTTAATGAAAACAGGAAATTTGGGTATTATTTCATTGGAAATAATTATAATTGGAAAACTGCATTAAAAAAAAAATATTCCAGGTTTTCCAATTGAAGGGTCAATCTTCATTTCCCTCGCAATTCGATTATGATTCAGATTCAAATTCCCGGTTTTGTGTACCATGTGTTTTTGTTATTTGGTTTTTTAGGTTGCATTCTTCCCTGCCCTGATTTGTTCCTGTTTCCTGTTTTATTTTTGTATTTTTTAGTCCTTTTAGTTTGTCTTGTTGATTAGTTCCCTGATTGTTTCCAGGTTTGTTTTGTCAGCCTGTTAGCCCTTATGTATTTAAACCCCAGTGTTTCCTGTGTTCTTGGTCAGGTCATGTGCTTGTATAGGTGTTTTTGTTGGTGTTCTCCGTTCTGCTCCTGGTGTTCAGTTTTGCTCGTTGTTTTTTCTGGTGTTTTGTTTTTGTTATTTTGACTCTTATTTTTATTAAATCTCACTCTGCATTTAGATCCAGTTCTCCCTCGTTTCTGAGTTTCACCATCATTATAGTTTTCAGTTATCAGATTTACCCCAACTCTTTACATTCACTTAAGATATAACCGACTATGTTAACATGAATATTCCCCAAGACAGATATTTTGAAATAATTCTGTGTATCTAACCATTTGAGTGCAATCCAACACTAAAGATAACTGAATTTCAGATTGCATGCTGTCTGAGACAGGAGTCTTCCTGTGCATGTGCTTCGGGCGTCTGTTAGTCAGCGAGAGTAATGTACTGAAATCTTTTCTGTGGCTTATTATGCTTAATAACGCTTGTTTAACATAAAGCACGTCCCACACTTTATTTTCTCATTCATGTATGTTCTTTTTGTGAAAACCAGAGCAGGGTCTTCTTGTGTGCTTGTGTAACAAGTGTAAAATCAGCATTATTATTTTCATTTAAAATCCTCTTTCTTATAAAAAACTCTGATTCTTTTGAGTATATCATTTCATTTCATTGTATTATCTGTTGATTTAATTACGCTGATATGTATATTTTATATATGATTGGTAATGAAGTGTACTGCCCCTTTAAGAGATGCTTAACTTTGGCACATTCTCTCCTCTCTCAGTTCACACTAAGCTAAGTTGAGATGAGGATGTCTTGTTGCTCACAAAGCCAAAGGTAATAAAAAAAAAAAAAATAAAAAAAAATACATTAGTTGATGATTATGTTACACCAATGTGCCATTTTTGTCAAAGTTTATTTTTGATATCATGCATGCATGGCTTATGTGCTGTTACTCTCCAAAAGATGATGAAGTTTTTGAGAGAAGCCACAGAATTGTTAATATTAATTCTTTGTTTGTCCAGGTATGCCATTGTTGTCACAGTGTGGTTGCGGGAAGGAGTGCACGGAGACAGGCGACTTGAATAACGAAGTACTTTTAATATAGTACACACTGGTAACGGACAGGAGAATCCACACTTAACACCATTAATGACGAACCAAGACTGGACTGACACAGAGGGAATAAATACATCAGAGAACAAGAGGGTAACGAGTAAAACGCAGGTGACAGACATGATACAAACAAGACACAGCTGACGACGATGGACTAATAACGAGACAGGCACATGGTAAAACAAAACAAAGATCACATGACTGAACCGAATGAAAAACAAGGAACACATGACTGAATGACAGGACTAAACTGAAAACATGGAACATGTGACAAATGACAGGACAGGGAAACAGAGTAAACAGACAAACATAGACACGATTATGACATTACTCCCCCCTCCCGGAAGGCGCGACCTCGCGCTGTGAAGGAGAAGATCTGGGTGGGGGGGCGGGCACCCTGGAGGCCGTGTGCAGGAGCAGGCAGTTCAGGTGGCCTCCAGGGTGTCACTAGGATCTCTGGACCCCCTGGTGGATCAGGGAGTTCTGGCGGCCATGGTGGAGTCCAGGGTGGAGACCTGGGCGGAGCTGCGGCCTCCACCGGCCAGGGCGGAGTCCAGGGTGGAGACCTGGGCGGAGCTGCGGCCTCCAACGGCCAGGGTTGAGTCCATGGAGTCATGGGGAATTTGACCCCCGTGGCCCCTGTCCCCATACCCCAAGCAGACATATAGCCCCCCCCCCAAAATTTTTATGGGAAAGTTCCCCCCCTTGCCTGGCTCAGGCGGAGGAAGGTCCGGCGCAGACTCAGGCGCTGGAGGTTCAGGGCGCGCTGGAGGTTCAGGGCGCGCAGGCTCTGGGAGGTCTGGGCGAGCAGGCTCTGGGAGGTCTGGGCGAGCAGGCATTGGAAGGTCTGGAAGCGCAGGCTCGTACGCTGGAGGATCAGGTGCAGGTGATGGAAGGTCTGGAGCGGGTTCTCCAAGCGCTGGAGCAGGCTCGTGGAGCGCTGGAGTGGGCTCTGGGCTGACAGCAGGTTCAGGACGGACAGAAATGTTTGGGACGACCTCCGTGGTCGTATCAGGGCAGACAGGAGAAATCAAAAGTCTTGTAGCGATCTCCATAATCGCGTCTGGGCAGGCAAAAAGTTCAATGGCGACCCCCGTGATCGCCTCGGGGGAATCAAAAAGTTCTGTAGCGATCTCTGTAATCGCGTCTGGGCAGGCACAAAGTTCAATGGCGACCCCCGTGATCGCCTCAGGGGAATCAAAAGGTTCGGGAGCGGTCTCCGTGACCGCATTCGGACAGACAGGAAGCTCGGGACTGACGGAAAGTTCCACTCTGTCAGTCACCACAGGGCAGGCGACGATTGTGGGGAAGTGTGGCTCATCTTCTATGGCCTTCTTTCGCCGCGGCTTGCGCCTGCGTCGTGGTTTGAGAGCCGGTTCAGGCTGGTGAACAGGAGAGGGCTCGGGCTGAAGAACTGGTTCGAGCTCGGGCTGAAGAACTGGTTCGAGCTCGGGCTGAAGAACTGGTTCGGGCTCGGGCTGAAGAACTGGTTCGGGCTCGGGCTGAAGAACTGGTTCGGGCTCGGGCTGAAGAACTGGTTCGGGCTCAGGCTAAAGAACTGGTTCGGGCTCGGGCTGACGGACTGGATATCGAAGCGGGGAGGCGGATTTCCACGCCGACCGGACAGATAGCAGCGGTGGGCCCAACACCTTGGACCCCCTAAAGGGGCTGCTGGACCCCCATCCCTGGTCACGGGACTGAGTGGACGGGCAGACGGGAATCACCCCGTTGAAGGGGTATGTGAGGGCCGTCGGCGTTTGGTGAGCTGGCAGATCGGGTGTTTTGGATGGGGCTGGCCGAGGAACAAACTCATCCACTTCCAACCCCGAACCGTTTAAATCAAGAATGAGATTAACAAGATCCATAAACGGAAAGTTAGCCATCGGTTCATCAGGTCGAATGGTGTTATCGTCCAGTCCCATCCAAAATATAATATTCAGCGTGGCATCCGGCCAGCCCACCAGATGGGAGAGCTCAACAAACTCCCCCACATACCTCTCCAACGGACGCCCTCGCTGCTGAGTGTTACACAGAAGGATCTCCGCTTCAGACAGATTCATCTGCGTAGCTTTGTTTGGGTTCGTCATTCTGTCACGGTGTGGTTGCGGGAAGGAGTGCACGGAGACAGGCGACTTGAATAACGAAGTACTTTTAATATAGTACACACTGGTATCGGACAGGAGAATCCACACTTAACACCATTAATGACGAACCAAGACTGGACTGACACAGAGGGAATAAATACATTAGAGAACAAGAGGGTAACGAGTAAAACGCAGGTGACAGACATGATACAAACAAGACACAGCTGACGACGACGATGGACTAATAACGAGACAGGCACATGGTAAAACAAAACAAAGATCACATGACTGAACCGAATGAAAAACAAGGAACACATGACTGAATGACAGGACTAAACTGAAAACATGGAACATGTGACAAATGACAGGACAGGGAAACAGAGTAAACAGACAAACATAGACACGATTATGACAATTGTGTAATCCATGCATGATTATCATTGTTCTGATATGTTTATTGTTTAAGCTAGAAAATAAAGAGCCAGCCATAGACCAGTCATAGAAGTTTGGTGTCCATTTGATCTATGCGCACACACAACACAGAGTTAACATCCCATCACATGGGACCGATTATACTTGGAGAAAATGCCACTGATACATTCATACTAGAATATAGACAGGAGAAAATATGTGCTAGTCATAGTTATAAAACAGCTATTCGTCCATATATTTGAACATAGAAAATGAGTGAATGTGAATGTCAAACCTCAGTATGTTCAGTTGACAGTGTGAACTCTTCAGTCCATCAGAGAACAGCTTCACTCCTGAATCCTTCAGGTGATTGCTGCTCAGGTCCAGCTCTATCAGATGGGAGTTTGATGATTGTAGAACTGAAGATACAGTTTCACAGCATGTTTCATCAAGGCCACAGCCATCAAATCTGCCAAAACAGAACATTTACCCAGATTATTTTCTGATGTTCAGTGTTTTGCAATAACACATTGTAGCTTTCATAATCAGGACAGCAAGATATTTCAGTCTTATATCAAAAGTATTTTGACATTCAGTTGTTTAGCAATGTATAATATACCTTTAACTAAACTGTGATTAGTGTATTACTCACAGGGCTTTTCTGCAGCATTTCACAGCTGGAACAAGTCTCTCGTAGTTTGAAGATGACGTGAACCTCTTTGGGTTGAACTCATCCAGCACCTTCTCTGACGTCAGCAGTATGTAGGTCAGCACTGTGCACATTGAAGATGAGAGTTTTCTTCCTAGATGTTCATCTGAAATGATGTATCTCTGGATTTCTTCATATAATGAATGATCCTTGAGCTCAAGTAAGCAGTAGAATAGGTTGACTGAAGCTTCATCTGAGATATCCATGTCTTGTACTTGTTTAATGTGTTCAATTGTTTTTGTGATGCTCTTTGTGGTATCTTTGGTGCATGTAAAGAGGCCTTTGAGCAGGTTTTGACTGGATTCTAGTGAAATTCCCAGAAGAAACCGCAGGAACAGGTCAAGATGTCCTCTCTTACTCTTCATGGCTTTCTCAATGGCCTTCTTTGTTAAGTCATGAAATCTGACTTTTCTAAAGATATTTTTAAAGAACAACTGAAGTCCCACGGCTGTATTTTGTGAATCTTCAAAGAAAAACTGAATCCCCAGGATGTTCTTGTTCAGGTAACAGAAGAACACATGCAATGCAGCGAGAAACTCTTGAACACTCAGATGCACAAAGCAGAAGACCTTTGTTGCATGAAGTCCATGTTCCTTCTTGAAGATCTCAGCGATCATTCCTGTGAACTCAGTGTCTTTACTCACATTAATACCACATTCTTTCAGATCTTTTTCATAGAACACAATGTTTTCCTTCTTCAGCTGTTCAAATGCTAGCTTGGCTAACTTCAGAATCATCTCTTTGTTTAATTGTAAGTTCTTTGTATGCTCCCTTTCTTCATGTTGATCATACTTCTGGCTCTTCATGTCCATCTGTATTAGCAGGAAGTGAATGTACATTTCAGTGAGTGTTGTATTGATGTTCTCTGCATTGTTCCCAATGGGAATATTCTGAAATACTGTGGCCACGATCCAGCAGAACATAGGAATGTGACACATGATATAGAGACTACGAGACGTCTTAATGTGTGAGATGATTTTGGAGGCCAAAGTGTTATCTTCGATTCTCTTTCTGAAGTACTCCTCCTTCTGCTGGTTAGTGAATCCTCGCACCTCTGTGGACAAACCCACATGCTGAGGAGGGATCTGATTGGCTGCTGCTGGTCGTGAGGTCACCCAGACGAGAGCTGATGGAAGCAGTTTCCCTTTGACCAGACTTGTGAACAGCACGTCTACAGATGATCTTTCTTCAACACTCTTCAGGGCTCCGTTTTTAAAGTTCAATGGCAGTTGACTCTCATCAAGTCCATCAAATATAAACACAAGTTTACATTCCTTATACAGTTTTGATTTTTCTAGGTCCTTCAATTCAGGATAAAATTCCAGAAGAAATTCATGGAGATTGACCTTTCTGTCTTTAATGCTGTTAATCTCTCGGAATGGAAGTAGGAACACAGATTTTATATCCTGATTGGTGTTTCCTTCTGCCCAGTCCAGGATGAACTTGTGCACAGAGACAGTTTTACCAATACCAGCAACTCCCTTGGTCAGCACAATCTTTTCCTCATTTTTTTTCCTCAGTTCAGTAAATATATCATTGCATTTGATTGTTTTTTTCTGTTTTGGTTTGTTCTTGAAAGCATCATCAATCCTGTGAATCTCATGTTCCTGATTGACATCTTGCATATCTCCCTCCGTGATGAAGAGTTCTGTGTAAACATCCTTGAGATGAACTTCATTTTCTTCCTTGCACTCAAAAATATGTTCTGCTTTCTTCTTCATGTTGGTTTTGTGAGTTCCAAAGAATGTATTCAGAATCAACTCCTCTGTTATAAAAGATTGGTGTAATAAATAAGACATGAGGAAAAGCAAAAGAAACATGACAAAGCTTTCACATCAGCATGATCTGATCAGAATTTATTCAACATATTGTAATTTAATTACTGTTGAAAGTATCTGTCACAGAGACGAGCTCCGTGATTTCCTCCTCTGACCGGCAGAGGCACCCTCACCTGAATACTGACACTACACTCACACACACACACACTCTCACTACACCTCCCAGAAACCCCGTACCTTGGCGCTGATTGCGGTGCCAGCTGCAGCCCATCTAGACTCACTATTTAAGAGACTCTCAGACTCAGAGACAATGCGAAGTCTTGTCTCCTTCACGGTACATTTTTGAGCGTTATTCCCTGTGTTTGCCTAATTGTTATCGACCTTCTGGATTTATTGTTTATGACCCTTTGCTGCCTTTGACCTGTTTGCCTGTTTTCTGGATTATACGAATGAAATCTGCCTGACCTGATGTCTGTCCGCCTTGTGACTACGGTTCTGATCTGTCTCTGATATTCCTGTTTACCGGTAACCGACCTACATCCTGTTTGACCACTCTCTCTGTGAAATAAAGCTTGCATATGGATCCCACTCCGAGTGACGAGTCGTTACAGTATCACAGCCCACAGGCTTCAGAAATTCAATTTAATTCACTACATTTTGATAAATATATTACACTCGGGGAAGGGAAACCCCTTAAGCGTTCAAATCAGAACTGTCATACAGGCATATATACTTTTTTAATGCCTAATTTGTAAACTTAGTACAGAGGATAGAGTTATAGGAACAGCTGGCAGTTAGTTTTCTAGTTCTTGTATGTAAGATATTCTGGCATGGTCATTGCCAGTCACAGCTGGTGGTTGACTGGAGTATTTGACTGTTAAAAAGGTTAGTTCTGGTGATACAGTACATCACCTCTCACAGTTAACCTCCATTCTAATATTAATAATGCCCCCACCCTGACCTGTCCAACCACAGCATGGTAGCGTTCAGATTTAAAAATTCACAAATAATTTGACATTTACTCTGATTTATGAAGTGAAAATTGTGAAAAACATAGTTTTATAAGTCAACCATTCATGGACTTTACATTTTGTGTGTACACACACATTTAGAATGAAACTGATTTTCCGTACATTAGGCTCCTGGACTGGTGTCCAAATTCAAAATACTTCCGACCTGTTTAAATCACTTCTGAAACACTTTTAAAGGCTAGTTCACACTGCACAGACTGATGCTGATCAATCACCAGATCAGCTTCCTGCTTAAACATTCCACAACCTGACAAACAACGAATGAACATGTTTAGTTGGTGAAAACAAACAGACCAACACTTACAGGATAAAAACTGATCTGACTAAACCTGGTGTTCATGTCTACTGGTGTTGTTTGACATCTGTCACCGCAGTGTGAAATAGCCTTAAGAGAATAAGACTGTTAAAGACGTCACCTTGCTCTTCTCTGTGTTTCTCTGCTGTCTCTGTGATAGTTTGTGGCTCTGTGAGGAGAGAGAAAAGGAGGGAATTATATATATACAGAAAATAAAACACTGTTGCTGAAGCATGTCTGTCTATGAACAATATGACCATAAAATGGTCATCCAGTGTAATATTAGTCACCATTCACTTCATTGATGTTCAGTCACCATAGAGAACATGTGTGAGTGAAGAAATGTCACAGCCTCTTTTGTATTTTTCATAACTGGCAAACAACTCCTTAAATGTTTCTTTTCCTCTTATTTCTAGCCACCTTGTTCCTGTTTTTCTTTGTTAGAGGTTATATTCCATATTTGTTGTTTCCGACTGTGAAATGAATCCTTTTATGGTTTTATCTTTTTGCGCCCTCTGGAGGACAACATCCAGGATGGGGGTGTCATTTTTTTATATAAATTGTGTAAACTGCTCAATAAAGATTGCAGATTTGGGACATGACTCTGTTCGTGTGACAATTCTTCCCACAGCCGCAGAGCATTGATAACTGAGAGCGACTGAAAAACAATCGTACTTGACTGAAGAGTAAGAGAAATCTAATTCTTACATGAACTTTAACAGGAAAATGGTTCACAATCACTGAGCATTATTTCACTTATCAAGCTTTTAACTGACTGTTAATAAGCAGTGTGTCTCAGTTATAGTACCGTTTCCTGCAGTGTTGATGTTGAAGGTCACTGTTGTGATGGTGTTTCCAGTGAGTACAGGAGCATTTACAGCTGCTCCCGTCTGAGCATTCAGATCAACACTGACTCCAGTGTGAGCGCTGCTGCTCATCTGGACTGGAATAGAGACAGAGATTAGTTACATTTCCTGAATGACAACTTTAACATCACTGCTATTCTTTTCTGCATTACCTTCCCTGTGTTTCAGCTTGTCTTCTTCCAGCTCATCTAGTGCGTCACAATGCTGATCAACAGATGCCATCGTCCTTCACTGACTCACTGCTGTTGGACATGAAGAAAAAGGATCAGCTCCACTGTTACCAGACACTTTCCAAAAACAAATAATGCACTATTTGAAAATAAACATATAAATAAAATAGAGCCACAAGCATAAATTACCAAAAGTATATTACCGGTTATTAAATGTCTCTGTGTGGATGTTGTCAGGGTCAGGTCTCTGTTTGTCTGTTTCTGTTCTCCAGTCCTGTCATGTGTACATGTGGTCTTTGTTTTGAGTTCCCGCTCTTCCTCAGTTGTCATTGTCACCTTAGTAGTTCGTTTGCGTCAGCTGTGTCTTGTCATTAGTTGTTTCTGTCACCTGTGTCCCACTCATTATCCTCGTGTGTCCATGTGTATTTATACCCTCTGTGTTTGTCCAGTCCCTGTTCGTTGTTAAAGTTACTTTGATGGTGTTGTGAGTTATCCTGTCTGTGTCCTGATCGCAATTAAACTGCTTAATGTCAAGAAGTCTCTCTCCATGCTCGTTCCCGTACACACACCCGTGACAGATGTATTATTCTATGTACTATATTAAAAGTTCAATCGCTTACTGTATTCCTCACTTGTAAGTCGCTTTGGATAAAAATGTCTGTCAAATGAGTAAATGTAAATGTAAAAGAGGCAAATAACATTCGTCATTCTCATCACCCAGATTACAGACCTCTGATTGGACAGCTGGACATAAATGGTCTTTATGTAGAGGACAGTTTAATGGTAAACATGTTGAAGATTAGTGGACAGCCTGTCAGGTCATAAAGTGATCATCTGTTTCTTCTCAGAAGTCAACTGAACTGTGTATTGAAGCTTTGACCATTGACATCCATTCAAACAAGCCAACCCACTCTTACTCCAAAAGTGTCCAATAATGAAAATGAAAATCATGCCAAAATATTATGTCATGATGACAATTATACCCCAGCATATAATTTCATGATAATACAATAACTATGCCCTTCACGTCAAAATTGACGGAATATGTTTTTCTATAAAAACCACAAGTTTAACTGCAAACAATAAAGAGGCCTGGACGCTTTTGCACAAAAGTCTTGGAAATTCAACATTTATGAGAACGGGTTGGAAAAAGTGGAGCGTTAACCGGACAGGAAGCGCCACACCTCGGACATCTCACAGACAGGTTTATCGGTCGCGCCATTCTGTACTCACGTTCTCAAGTTCAAGGCGGCAGTTGAGCCACACATTACGTAATCAGGTTGAAAAGGTCACACGCGTGACGTAGACGGAAGTACTGATCCAATGTCTACGAAGAGAACGTGCACAGACTAAGTCAAATGGCCATTACCAAAAAAGGTAAAACAATGACGTCGGACGATTTTGAATTTTTCGCCATACTGCGTTACAACCCTTCCAAGCTCCAAAAGGTAACAAAATGTGCTTATTATTCTACTGTAATGTTACTCTAATATCAGGGGAGGTTTATATTATCGCGACAGGAAGAGATCCACCAGTGTTGGATATAGATATATAGGTTGCTAAAGACCTGAATATGTATGAATTATTGTCGAAACATTCATGTGTTTAAGCGTTAATGTTCCTGACAGCCTCTGTAGATCCATTTAGCCACTTGTTAGCAATCGTCATTTTCAAGACTCGTAACAGTGTTGAAAAGTCAGGGGTAGGTTAATACCAGCGCTCCGAACCGGTTCAAGGAATGAAAACAAAAACTGGAAAAGAATGAATTTGACAGGAACATGACCAGACATGAAATCAAATTTAAACGTTCTGAACAGTAACGCTTATTTGAAATGACCATTAACCGGTTAATAACGTTGTTTTATCGTTCGGTTTAATATTTATAGATAGTAGGGTCTATTCAAATATTATGTTGATTCATCCAACTTGAGTGAATCCTCATAAGTTGGCGTTAGTTTTTCCGAGGATCTGTCACGTGAAACATGAAAATGAATGACAGATAATATGCAGCGTTTGTGTGTTTTGAAACCAGTGAAAACTGCAGGATAATGTGGAACATGGATTCACACACTAAAAAATTATCGCCTTGGTTTTACTCAAAACAACTGAAGCAACTATCTGCATCAGACTTCTAAGTATTTTGAACTTTTCTAATTTGGGTTTGTCCAAATAGCGTTTACATGTCTTCATGTAACCTTAAGTAATTTCAACTTAATTTCTCCAACCTTTTACTGAGCGAGGGCAAGCGATAAAATAATCTAGAGGGCTGTTTGTTATCCTCAAAAATATTTATTATAAATATAACATGGTGGTGATTTTTTAAACTTTTACTTTACTTTTAATCACCATAATATGCAAAATAATAAAATATATTGATATCCTGGTTCAGACATACAGTACAATTTTCTCTCTGAAAATCACACATTAGTCATTTGCCACAGTGGCAACAATAAGTGTTTGATTTTGTCTCATGGAAATGGACGGTAAAACACAGAGTTTAAATTGGGGTGCAAATGTACATTTGTTTAATTTAACTAATAATAATAATAATTCGTTACATTTATATAGCACTTTTCTGGGTACTCAAAGCGCTTTACATATGGAAGGGGAATCTCCTCATCCTCCACCGATGTGCAGCATCACCTGATGATGCGACGGCAGCCATATTGTACCAGAACGCCCACCACACACCAGCTGATTGGTGGAGAGGAGACAGTGATGAAGCCAATCAGTGTATGGGGATGATTAGGAGGCCATGATGAACAGAGGCCAGTGGGTAAATTTGGCCAGGATGTCGGGGTTATACCCCTACTCTTTACGAAGGACATACTGGGATTTTTAGTGACCACAGAGAGTCAGGACCTCAGTTTAACGTCTCATCCAAAGGACGGTGCTTTTTGACAGCATAGTGTCCCCATCACTATACTGGGGTGTTAGGACCCACACAGACCACAGGGTGAGCGCCCCCTGCTGGCCTCACTAACACCTCTTCCAGCCGCAACCTAGTTTTCCCAGGAGGAATCCCATCCAGGTACTAACCAGACTCAACCCTGCTTAGCTTCAGTGGGAAACCAGTCACCCAGGGCTACAGGGTGATGTGGCTGCTGAACTACATCTGTAATAAGTGTAAAAACCTCATTTTTAAATATTCTGACAGAGCAACTGAGATGGGACTGGACGGCCCTCGCTTCTGTGTTTTTTTTGTTTTGTTTTGTTTTGTTTTTCTCATTTGCTCACTTAAATGTACAACTTCTTCTTGCGTACATTTGTAGATCATTCTAACTCAGTTAAACCATGCATGGCTCTTCATTAGCACAGTGAAAAAATTAACTATAGGTTCTCTATATTCCTATGATATGCTATGAAAAACAGTAGTTTAGTATAAATATAAATGCAAAATAAACAAATATATACATGCCGGAAAAAACTAACATACTGTAATTATGTCTACTCCTTTAACACATTTAATACATTTATACATGATTAATCAAATTTCTGCCAAAACAGTTTTACTACAGTAAATCCATGAGTTGTGGAGCGCTCCAGAGTTCAGGGAAAGGAAACTGAGATGGCAGAAAGCGGCCTCCTGCTTTTTTTCTTTATTTGACAAAAGCTTTACAGTTTTGAATGATGTCTTGCTTTTATCTGTATGACCATAAATCACAAAGTAACAGATTCCTCTCTTAGAAGCAAAAACACTTTTCAGAGATCGCACTGCACACACAACATATTCTACACAGTAAAAACCCCAGAGTTAAATCAACTCTGCTCAGATAACATTTGGTCCCTCTCTAAATAGTGTTAAAGTAACACTGAAGCGGAGTTAAAGTTAATGAGATAATTAAGCAATTAATTAAGCGATGATTGAACATTAATGATGAACACCTGCTGTTAACAAGCAGAATCACTAAAGAATAGAGAAACACAAGAACTACAACTGACTTCAGCCACAGTCTTAGATGAAATCAACTGAAGATAAAAGACATTTAAAAACATCACATCCTGTTCATTATCTAAATAAAACATATAGAAATATACACTGCTCGATTTAAACAGTACAATCTGTGTCCTTCAGCATGAGCACCGCCTCACTGTGCTGTTATCTGTGAATGATGATTAAGTCAGTAATGTGAGTGAAGTACAAAGCCTAGTTTACATAATAAAAGATAGTTTAGCATCCAAATACTTTTGAATTTTGAAACATTTGGATTCGTGCTGAATGAGAGACGTAGCTTCAGTTTCACTTTAATTCATTGTGGCTTGATGTTTATAGCCTGAAAACTGTAAACTGTAGAGGATTTGTGGAGTGAGGGGAACTAAAATAGACTATTGCTGTGTTTATAATGTTTGAAAACATTTTGCTTTATTTACCAGCATTCTACATTATTTCTGCACTGTTGAGTTAAATACATTCCAAGTTGGTTTGAAAATGGACAACCCCAAATGTTTGGGTTTTCCCAACGTGCTGGGCAGTTGAAAATTACTACTGGCTTAAAATGAACTCAAAATGGGTTGGAAATAAAAAATAAGTCACATCATTACTAGAGGCAACAGTAATAACCAAAAGATGAACATTTATTAATAAGCAATTTAATAACTGTTAATTTCCAACACACTTTGGGTCAGTGCTTGAAGTGGAGAAATAAAGTGCTGGTGCTCCAGATGCTCAGTTCAAAGCGTGTTCCTGAAGAAGGGAGGGTGCGGCGGCTTCCGGACATGTCAGAAGTGCCACAAGGAAAAATGTGACATATATGTGACTAATCTTTTTGTCTTCTCAAAAACTAAATTTTATACGAGTAGCATATTATTATTATTATTATTAAAGTACAGGCAGAAAAAGAAAGAAAAAAATAACGTTATTAAGCAGTAATTTTTCTAATAAAGGCGGTTTCAGAATGGTAATAATACAGAAAGAACGCATGAGCAGAAATGTTAAAATACTGATTCTACTCAGAGTGAACCGATTGAATTTTGTTCTTTTAGTTTTTAAAACGTGAAAGTATCTTCAGCTTGTGTTCCCACAGACATTATTTCAGCCATTTAACCAAAATCCCATTCAAAAAAACCCATATATTACTTTATATTACTTCTGTGAGTCATATTTGGTCTTTCTGTGCGAGGACACCCTCCAGCCTCCAGTATAAATGAAACATTACATGTGTTTATAGCGCTCAATAATCCTCACAGCCTCACAACACACTCTTTTGAGTAAAAATATGAAAACATCTGATAATCCATATATTTTTCTCTACTGAAATGTTCCTTACAGGCCACCTTCATTTTTCCCATAAAATAAAAGTTTTCTGTCAAATAGAATTATCATATTATTTTAATTAGTATATTATTATATTTATTCCTAAATACTGTATTTTTATTTTATTTATAGCTATATTCTTATTTTGTAATATTTTTATTTAGTACTGCTGCTAATAATGATCATAATAATTATTATTAGTCAGTCAAGGACTGTATTCTCTGGAGTTCAGGTTGAACGCTGGTCCACTGAGGAACTCCAGCAGGAAGTGAGACAGGAAACAGAAGATCAGTTTAAATCTCTTCCTGATGTGTGCCAATGTACATTAACACAAACTTTACCATAACAGATGTGCTAAATGTGGTTTAGTCTGGAATAAACAAGAATCTGTCTGCACACAGTAACATAAAGATTCTCCTCAGCCGCCTAAACATCATCTATATATGTTAATATCACCTATAACACGGTAAATGACACTGAACATATGAATGACACGCGCATCACTCCTCCACATACATTACTCACGATATGAACTGAAGAACAACGATCGAATGAACAGTTATGACATTAAAGTGTTAATATATCACAGTATAAGAGAGAAATATAAAGAGAAATGAACTTACATTCATGAACGAACATTTACATCCGGAGAACTGACAGAAACTTCAAATGAGGAAACAAAGTTTTTTTCAGGGAACTGAAAGTAAACTGTGACAGATGATGAACTGACGTCAGCACAGTCTGAGCTCAACTCACTTATTACAAACGCAAAGAGTTGAACATGAGGCACACTGTACCAAAAATAAAGAGAAAATAAATTATATATAAAATAAAAAGAAAAGAGTTGTAGGAATTGAGGACGAACCAGACAAATGAATCTTCCAAATTATTCATTCAAACATAATTCCATATGAACTCATCTCAGCCCAAATCGTCACAGGACCCAATGTCAGGGAATGTATTCGTGGCTCCATTCCGTCTGAAAACTCCCAGCTAAGTACTTTATGTCCAGCTGAGGTGAAAGACCAAATGTTTAAAAGACGATGCAACTGGAGCCACAAGAAGATAACACCAGAGTGTTTGATCCTCAAAGACAGAGATAAAACAGGCCCTTCTCCTGTGTGACCCCTGAGTGACACAGAATCAAAATCCACAGAAAACCCCACAGAGACTCCTTTATATATGAACTGCATTAAATGGTTCAAAACCAGTCTAAACGGACTTGTAATCAAACAGCGTTCGACTGCACAATTCCATGTCATGCATACACATTATACATGTGACCTGTTATGCACAGATCACTCACCATTCATGTAATTGTTATAACTTTTGAATAGTTGATTGAAAGTATGTGTTGTTTGTAATGAAACTGAATCTCCTCTCATAACTCAAAATATGGCTTGAATGAAATCTGTGTAAATGTATTGTATTCTTCTTAGAGTAATCTAGACTAAACTGTACTCTCTGTACCCCTCTGAAAGTTCAGATAACAGGCCATAAATGACCAGGGGAGGAGAAAGTCACCTCTGAAATAAAGACCGAATCTCATTGGTCAGAACTCCTCAAAGAGGTTGGACAAACCTCAGTTTAAATGCTCAGTACACTAGAGTTTCAAGTGGGTTTTTATTTTTTTTCAGTTTTAAGTTTTTTTTTTTAGTTTTTGGTTAAGTTCTTTTCCAGTGAAGTTTTTTTTCAATAGTTTTCTTTTAAAGTTAAGTCCTTTTTATTATTATTATTATTTTAATTTACAGCTTAGCAGAAGTTGTCTCATAGACTCATAGACAGTTTATATCATACACATAATTCACTAACAGAGTAGGAGAGAAAATAATATAAAAATCAGAGTGAAGCTGCATTGAAGTATAAACATAAATACAAATATATTCTTTGTTAATCTCACGATTTTTTTACAGTCTTGATAGTTTTCTTATCCAATGAGTCTCTAATACTGTTTACATACAGCATTATTACAGGTTTCTGATGAGAAAACTTACATTAATGTAAAATTTGATTATTTAATAAATAAAGGCACTTTTATCTTCAGGACAATCAGTGAAACCAAAGAGTTCATTTTCCCATCAGAGAGAGGTTTGAACACAGAATATTTTCATTTATAAATGTCTGTGTCTTACAACACAATATAGGCGTAACATCGATCCACTGGAGACGAGTTTAAGTTTGAGCCCAAGTGCAGCTTTATTGTCCAACACAAATCATAAATCCAAAGACTTGACTTGACTTGACCAACATAGACTCACCACAGTGGTTACAGGGTTACAGGATCACATGACAACTGGAGCACATGGATAAACAAACAAGACACTGACAATAACAATGAAACCTGAACTAAACCAAAACTAGACATTGCATTTATTTTGTCATTGTACTTTGTCTGTTAGCCTATTGTAAAGTATTTTCATGAAAAGTAAAGAGTTTTTTTTGTTTTTTTTTTTTTTATTTAATCTTTAATGATTTGGATTATATTTCTTTAACCTTATTTCTAATATGATCAACCGCTTTATCGCAGCAAATCACCTTACCATTTAATAAAGGGATCCAATAAGATATAACTAATGGTGTTTTAACAACTTCTTTTTGAAAAAGAGTGTGAACTGCTCAATTGTTGTTTTTGGAAGTTAATTGTCAGCATCCTGCCTCCTGTAGTGTGTCTCCGTGCCTCTAGAGGTCCCCTGTGTTCTCATCTGCCTTAGTTCTTCCTCATGTTACCTTGTTAGCGTTATCCTGCTCACCTGTGCCCCATTTCCCCCAGTGTATTTAAGTTGTGTTTTTTCTCTTTGTCCCTCACTCGGTTTTTGAGTTGTTGCTCTGTGTCTCCTGTCTGGATTTGCTGTAGCCTCTCTAGTGAAGGTATTTTGAGTTCCACGCTTTGTTGTAACTGCTCTCTGATTTTGTTTTCTCCCCTCGTGGAGTTTTTATTTGCTCATTTGTGTTCTTGTTTATTATACCTCTATCTGAGAAGAACTTTGGTTTGATTATTCCTGCAAAGAATTATTCCTCTTGTGGCTCTGTGGTAGATCTCACAGCCTTCACCCAGAGGCCCGAGTTCAAGCCCGGCTTGTGACATTAATGAAAAACAAAGTTTTCAGCAACATCAACTGAGGTGTAGTGATTCTTCCTCCATTCACCGGTGACGTAGTGATCTCTGATCACGTGTCACTGAAGGTGTGGATATGAGTGGATCAGATGACCTCTGACCCCTCTGTAATACGGGCCAGCAGTCAAGAACACCATCTTAATTTAAGAACTCTCCAAAAGAGCTGCTCAATAATTCAGAACTAATATAAACTGAAGGGAGTCGGTCAACTGATTCATCTGAAGGATTTGTGAGAGTCTGGACAACTAGAAGAGTCTGATCATCAACACAAAGAAGACACAGTTATAGTAAAATCAATGACATTCATTAACAATCGATATGAAGAGTAAATGCCACAACAATTAATAATGATAATAATGAATATGCACTGCTAAAAAATAGTTAACTAATAATATCTCTATTGTTTGTAACAAGCTGACCTCAAGTAACTGTAATCTGAACAGTTTAGAAAACACCGTCGTGCCGCCCCCACTTCACACTCGCAATTAAACTCCATCTCTGAGATGCATGTGAGACTGAAGGTTTAATTGATTTATTAATGAATTTGCACTAAAATATAAATGCATGTTCGAGCACGTTCTTGGATTTTTAAATTTTTTGTTTCATTCTGCAATGTAAAAAACATTGAAAGCACGTAACCACTAACTGCAAATGTATGCTATATTAAATTATATAGTAAGAATATCCCATGGAAGATTCGGGAGAATTCCTGGTGGGCCGCTGATAAATTGGGCCGGCAGTAGTCTACTTCCACATAAAGACAGGTCACAGGACACGCAAATCACAAGTCTCTAGTTCATCTTCAATGAGAGACACACGAAAGCGGCAACGATGTGCAAGCGGCCGTACACACAGTAAAAACCCCAGAGTTAAATCAACTCTGCTCAGAGAACATCTGGTCCCTCTCTAAATAGTGTTAAAGTAACACTGAAGCAGAGTTAAAGTTAATGAGATAATTAAGCAATTAATTAAGCGATGATTGAACATTAATGATGAACACCTGCTGTTAACAAGCAGAATCACTGAAGAAAAGAGAAACACAAGAACTACAACTGACTTCAGCCACATCAAATCAACTGAAGATAGATGGTTTTAACAGTGTGTGTGTAATGAGGGGCGAACGCGGATGAGATCCAACTGCAGGCTTTTATTGAAGAACAGAATAGTCATACAGGCTGGGTCAGGCGGTAGCAAACAAAGATGACGGAGAGCACGCAGAATCATAAACGTTAAACAGGCGGGTAGATTGTAGGCGGGCGACAGGCAGGCAAAAATCCGATAATCCAATGCAGAGAGTTCAACAAGGCTGGCAGAAAACAATCAATAAACAAGACAAACAGGCGGGAACAGAACCAGAAAACAAGACACGGGTAATAACGCTCAGAAATGTTACATACTTGGAAATAACAAGACCTAGCACCTGAGTGTGTGTGCGTAGGCCTTAAATATGGTGTATAATGAGTCTCAGCTGGTGCAGTGATCAATGACACGTACGGGGATTCTGGGAAATGTAGTGAGTGTGGTGGGCAATACTCCTTTCTTCTTTTTCTATCAAATTGGATTTTTTTTTTGGTATTGCTTGATTTATAGCTTACGTCACACCCACATATGTAATCATTTCTTAATTCCGCCCTTATTTTGTCATTCTTAATTAAAAATAAATATTATTAGGCCTATCCATTTCTAATAATTCCAGGTTGCTATGGTCACGCAGGTTATTTATGCATTTAACTCGAGAAAAATGTCGTTCCCATAGGATCTTGAGGCCATGACTTTACATTGTGTTCCCAAGAGTTAATATCTCATGGCCAACACAAATGATCACGTTCCCAAGAGTTGATATGTCGTGGCCACGACAAAACCGAATATGTCCCCTCCCGGTCACCGTAATAATGTTATAGATATCGAAGTGCTGTAATGGTTACAAATATGAAAATTCAGTTAAATGAATGAATTTAATTTTACATGAAACATATACTGCTAAAGAGAAAACAGTTGTTGTTTTATAATATAAATAAAAAATATATGAACTACATTACTGATTTGTGCTTGTATCCAGCTACATTTACATGTCATTATATTAACATTAACAGTACATTGCATCACATTCAGGAACACTTAATGAACAAATACTGTACATACTGTTTTTTTGTATTATATTTTGCAATCTGTTTTGTACATTGACAACACACCTTAGTTTTGCGCTCTTCTGTATGTATATACTGATTGTGGTTTTTTGTTTTTAATTGACAGGAGAGTGAACAGAGACGAGCAGGGACAGGAACGTGACTCAGATAAAACTCCTGCAGAACCTGTGTGTCCTGATCTGGTGTACTACGACTGATGCTCAACACTTACACTGATCTACACTGATGTAGAAGAGTGTGTTAAAGGATTAGTTCACTTTCACATGAAAATTATTATTATTATTCTTTCTGATGAAGCACTTTCTTCAGCTCATTCTCATTTGATAACACTTACTGCCATTATAAAGCTTGGATGCGTCAGGATATTTATTAATATTTCTCTGATTGTGTCCATCAGATGGAAGAAAGTCATGTACAGCTAGGATGGCTTGAGGGTGAGGGTTTTCATTTGAAGGTGAACTAATCCTTTAACGGAGGAGAAATGCATAAAGACAGAAAGAGGCAGTATTTCATCAAAACAAAAAAAAATCTGCAGACGCATGAATCTGTTGAGTGATAGTTTCTCTCTCAAAGAGTGAAGAGCGCATGATAAGAAATACAGTAAAACAGAGAAAAACAGTGATTTCACACCATGTGACACAATATCAGAATGTGATTCACTTACAAAGACACACTTGATCATGAGATAAAGAGCTTTAAAATCATCAGAATTACTTCAGCGCAGCATTGAAGTCTCAGAAGTGACCAATAACACATCAGAAGACCACACACTAAAGAAACAACTAAAGAAAGATGAAACGCTCACCTCAGACCTTTCTGTGTCGTGTCGAACAGCAGCTCTGAATCTTCTTTCGCTCCTACAGATCAAGTAAATGTTTTCAGGATGAGAATGAGAAGAATGTCAGACGTGTCAACACACGCACTCAACATGATCTGCTTCATTAAGATGCGTTCTCAGGAAACAGTGCTGAACTTTTCTGGAAGTACTTTTACAAGTTTGTGAAAATGTGCTTTGGCATTAAATGTTCATCAAGTGAGTCAGAGTATGTTTCCATAGATTACTTTTCAATTGGAAATGAATTAAACATAAACAAGTAAACTGCGCATTTATTTGTATTTTCAGAAACTAAACAAACAAAAATAAGTTAATTAATATATTAATAATTAGGCTTGATTTTTTATATTTTTTGTTATGTAGAACATGGATAATCAGGTGGAATATTTGATTTCCACATGTGGATGGGAATGAAACTTTGCTCTGATTGGTCATGCAGAAATGAACCCATCAGTTCTTCCTCAGTTCTGTGTGACAGAATAAGAGTCCTCCGATGTTGTAGTTGAACAGAATCTTAAAGTGTAATTGCATCTACATATTAGAGATGAGCCGACGTTGAATAGTTTATTTGGAAAGGCAGGATAATGACATCATTATGAATAATGAATTGTAATGAACAACAGAACAGACACTCACAGGTGAGTCAAGTGTGAAGTGAACGAGTGTAAATCAATGAAGGAAAATTTGCACAGCATGATCGTGGTTTACTGCTTTATAAAAACAGCAACATGATCAATCCAACAAACAAATTGATAGAAATCGGAATACATTCTCCGCCAAGTTAGTCTGTACGTCTGTTCACATGAAGGATAACAGTTTTAAAAATTGTTCTAATTTCAAGAAATTAATGACACACCAGAGCTATAATGACAACAACCAAAGAAAAAATATAATTCCCTAAACAAAAGTGTTTCAAGTATATATTAAAGTATTCATTCACAGTAACTGCCTAAAGCACTTACTATCAAACTTCTTTCAGTTTAAAACATTTATCCATTAAGTGAACTTAATGGTTAATCAATGAATCATTTGGTACACCTATAGATTTCTATAGATATGGATAACCATCAATAAGTTTTCTAGCACTTTATTTTACAGTTGTTTCACATGTACATACTATATACTTATTGTAGTAATTGCTATAACTAGGTACTAATCCTGAACCTACCCCTAAACCTAATCTTAACCCATGTAGTTACTTTATGTTATTCAGCACTTTCTTGGTAATTACATTGTAAGTACATGCAAGAGCGCGTAAAATAA
This sequence comes from Zacco platypus, assembly GCA_038088235.1. NCBI lineage: Eukaryota > Metazoa > Chordata > Actinopteri > Cypriniformes > Xenocyprididae > Zacco > Zacco platypus. Next base: position 23,976,550 of record CM076063.1, read on the forward strand.
AGTGCAACCGTTTTTTTTTGACCATCTAAGTGATTTATCTTATATATAACCACTCTGTTCAAAGTGTGTGCGTGTGTGTACATGTGTGTGTTGTTTTTGTGATTGATGAGGACTTTTGATCTGATTACGCACCAGGATTATATGAACATTTGGGTTTATAAGGGCAGGGACCATGTCCTTATAATTCGTGCAGTGTAGATGTCATTTACTAAGTCACAGAAGCTTCCTCTCAAATATTCGCCTTACATTCCTCAAACCCTGAAATTCTGCTGCACACGAGCTGTGTCTCATTTCAGAGGCTGCATCCGCCTGCATTTGTCGGCCAATATGTCATCAATCCGGTTTCATTTAAGAAAAGTACTCTTTAGGTTGCAAAGTAAGAAAAAGCCACCGGAGGAGGCCATACCATTTTAAAAAGGTATAGAGAAAAAATCAAATTAATATTATTGCACATTATAAAGCCTGATGGCAGCAGGAAGGAATGAGATAATGTTCAGTCCTACATTTAGGTGGAATCATGTGACTGGACCAGGGCCTCATTTATAACCGTTGCGTACGCACAAAACACGCCCTGAAAGAGGCGTACGCTACTTCTGACGCAAACGATGGGATTTATAAAAACAAACTTGACGGGAAAATTTGCGCACTTTCACGCAAACTCTGACCCATCAGAGAGAATTATGGGGCACCTACTGTCAGATTTTCATTGATTTATTACCCTATATTAAAAATACCCCCCCCCCCTCCCTCCCTCCCTCCGGACTGGACACCTGTTTTGGACACCTGTTTTACTGACCTCTCACTAACCCCATGCAAAGGAATTTATAAAGTGAAAATGATCGAAGACGATCAAAAGTGTTCAAGGACGAAGTGCTTTAAACTTTAAAATGTGAAACAGTGTAACAGTGACAAACATTGGTAGGTTAAAGGTTGTTTTTTTATTAAAGAAAGATTTGTTTTTCACATACATTTGAATAGTATTTTCTGAAACAGCGTTTTCAAACACATTAAGCATTGAGCATATCAAACAATAGTTTTAAAAACACATCATGAAAATAGTATAAAGTCAGACATTTTAACGGTACATTTCACTGTTAATGATTTTTTAGGTAAAAAATAATGCTACGCGTTCCAGCATTCGTGGGGACATGCTTTCTCTTCGGAAGCAAAACCAGATTGACTTCGGACAGGTGTGTGAGGGGGCACCCGAGTCTCCACCCCTAACACACCCCTAACACTCCCCTAACACTCCCCTAACACACCTCTAACACTCCCTCTAACACTCCCCTAACACTCCCTCTAACACACCCCTAACACTCCCTCTAACACACCCCTAACACTCCCCTAACACACCCCTAACACACCCCTAACACTCCCTCTAACACACCCCTAACACTCCCTCTAACACACCCCTAACACTCCCCTAACACTCCCTCTAACACACCCCTAACACTCCCCTAACACTCCCTCTAACACACCCCTAACACTCCCCTAACACTCCCTCTAACACACCCCTAACACTCCCTCTAACACACCCCTAACACACCCCTAACACACCTCTAACACACCCCTAACACACCCCTAACACTCCCTCTAACACTCCCTCTAACACACCCCTAACACTCCCCTAACACACCCCTAACACACGTTATCAGGAAGATGTAATTAAGCTTGTCAACATCTTTTCACTTAATAAAAGATATCAGTAAAAGATTAAAAAGTATTTTCTGAAACAGCGTTTTCAATCACATTAAGCATTGAGCATATCAAACAATAGTTTTAAAAACACATCATGCAAATAGTTTAAAGTCAGACATTTTAACGGTGCATTTCACTGTTAATGATTTTTTAGGTAAAAAATAATGCTTACGCGTTCCAGCATTCGTGGGGACATGCTTTCTCTTTGGAAGCAAAACCAGATTGACTTCAGACAGGTGTGTGAGGGGGCACCCAAGTCTCTGCCCCTAACACACCCCTAACACTCCCTCTAACACACCCCTAACACTCCCTCTAACACTCCCTCTAACACACCCCTAACACTCCCTCTAAAACACCCTCTAACACTCCCCTAACACTCCCTCTAACACACCCCTAACACTCCCCTAACACACTCCTAACACTCCCCTAACACTCCCCTAACACACCCCTAACACTCCCCTAACACACCCTCTAACACTCCCTCTAACACACCCCTAACACACCCTCTGACACTCCCTCTAACACACCCCTAACACACCCATAACACTCCCCTAACACTCCCTCTAACACACCCCTAACACACCCCTAACACTCCCTCTAACACACCCCTAACACTCCCTCTAACACACCCCTAACACACCCTCTGACACTCCCCAAAAACTCCCCTAACACACCCCTAACACTCCCCTAACACACCCCTAACACTCCCTCTAACACTCTCTCTAACACACCCCTAACACTCCCTCTAACACACCCCTAACACACTCCTAACACTCCCTCTAACACTCCCTCTAACACACCCCTAACACACCCCTAACACTCCCCTAACACTCCCTTAACACTCCCTCTAACACTCCCTCTAACACACCCCTAACACACTCCTAACACTCCCTCTAACACTCCCCTAACACACCCCTTTAACGGTGCATTTCACTGTTAATGATTTTTTAGGTAAAAAATAATGCTTACGCGTTCCAGCATTCGTGGGGACATGCTTTCTCTTTGGAAGCAAAACCAGATTGACTTCAGACAGGTGTGTGAGGGGGCACCCGAGTCTCTGCCCCTAACACACCCCTATCACTCCCTTTAACACACCCCTAACACACCCCTAACACTCCCTCTAACACTCCCTCTAACACACCCTCTAACACTCCCCTAACACTCTCTCTAACACACCCCTAACACTCCCCTAACACACCCCTAACACTCCCCTAACACTCCCTCTAACACACCCCTAACACTCCCTCTAACACTCCCCTAACACACCCCTAACACTCCCCTAACACACCCCTAACACTCCCCTAACACACCCCTAACACTCACTCAAACACACCCCTAACACTCCCTCTAACACACCCCTATAACTCCCTCTAACACTCCCTCTAACACACCCCTAACACACCCCTAACACTCCCTCTAACACTCCCTCTAATACACCCCTAACACTCCCTCTAACACTCCCTCCAAAACACCCCTAACACACCCCTAACACTTCCTCTAACACTCCCTCAAACACACCCCTAACACACTCCTAACACTCTCTCTAACACTCCCTCTAACACACCCCTAACACTCCCTCTAACACACCCCCTAACACACCCCTAACACTCCCCTAACACTCCCCTAACACTCCCTCTAACACTCCCTCTAACACACCCTAACACACTCCTAACACTCCCTCTAACACTCCCTCTAACACACCCCTAACACTCCCTCTAACACACCCCTAACACTCCCCCTAACACACCCCTAACACTCCCCTAACACACCCCTAACACACCCCTAACACTCCCCTAACAAACCCCTAACACACTCCTAACACTCCCTCTAACACTCCCTCTAACACACCCCTAACACTCCCTCTAACACACCCCTAACACACTCCTAACACTCCCTCTAACACTCCCTCTAACACACCCCTAACACTCCCTCTAACACACCCCTAACACACCTCTAACACACCCCTAACACTCCCTCTAACACACCCCTAACACTCCCCTAACACACCCCTAACACACCCTCTAACACTCCCTCTAATACACCCCTAACACACCCCTAACACACTCCTAACACTCCCTCTAACACACCCCTAACACACCTCTAACACACCCCTAACACTCCCCCTAACACACCCCTAATACTCCCCTAACACTCCCTTAACACTCCCTCTAACACTCCCTCTAACACACCCCTAACACACTCCTAACACTCCCTCTAACACTCCCTCTAACACACCCCTAACACTCCCTCTAACACACCCCTAACACACCTCTAACACACCCCTAACACTCCCCTAACACACCCTCTAACACACCCCTAACACTCCCTCTAACACACCCATAACACTCCCCTAACACTCCCTCTAACACTCCCCCTAACACACCCCTAAAACGCCCTCTAACACACCTCTAACACTCCCTCTAACACTCGCCTAACACACCCCTAACACACCCCTAACACTCCCTTAACACACCCCTAACACACCCCTAACACTCCCCTAACACTCCCCTAACACACCCCTAACACTCACTCTAACACACCCCTATCACACCCCTAACACTCCCTCTAACACACCCCTAACACACCCCTATAACTCCCTCTAACACTCCCTCTAACACACCCCTAACACACCCCTAACACTCCCCTAACACACCCCTAACACTCCCTCTAACACTCCCTCTAATACACCCCAAACACTCCCTCTAACACTCCCTCTAACACACCCCTAACACTCCCCTAACACACCCCTAACACTCCCCTAACATGCCTCCAAACACACCCCTAACACACCCCTAACACTCACTCTAACACACCCCTATCACACCCCTAACACTCCCTCTAACACACCCCTAACACACCCCTATAACTCCCTCTAACACTCCCTCTAACACACCCCTAACACTCCCCTAACACACCCCTAACACTCCCTCTAACACTCCCTCTAATACACCCCAAACACTCCCTCTAACACTCCCTCTAACACACCCCTAACACTCCACTAACACTCCCCTAACACACCCCTAACACTCCCCTAACACGCCTCCAAACACACCCCTAACACACCCCTAACACTCCCCTAACACTCCACTAACACTCCCCTAACACACCCCTAACACTCCCCTAACACACCCCTAACACTCCCCTAACACTCCCTTAACACTCCACTAACACTCCCCTAACACTCCCTCTAACACACCCCTAACACTCCCCTAACACCCCTAACACTCCACTAACACTCCCCTAACACTCCCCTAACACTCCCCTAACACCCCCCTAACACCCCTAACACCCCCCTAACACTCCCTCTAACACACCCCTAACACACCCCTAACACTCCCTCTAACACTCCACTAACACTCCCCTAACACTCCCCTAACACTCCACTAACACTCCCCTAACACTCCCCTAACACTCCCCTAACACCCCCCTAACACTCCCTCTAACACACCCCTAACACACCCCTAACACTCCCTCTAACACTCCACTAACACTCCCCTAACACTCCCCTAACACTCCACTAACACTCCCCTAACACCCCTAACACTCCCCTAACACTCCCCTAACACTCCCCTAACACTCCACTAACACTCCCCTAACACTCCCTCTAACACACCCCTAACACTCCCCTAACACCCCTAACACCCCCCTAACACTCCCTCTAACACTCCCTCTAATACACCCCTAACACTCCCTCTAACACTCCCTCTAACACACCCCTAACACTCCACTAACACTCCCCTAACACACCCCTAACACTCCCCTAACACTCCCCTAACACGCCTCCAAACACTCCCCTAACACTCCCCTAACACGCCCCAAACACTCCCCTAACACACCCCTAACACACCCCTAACACCCCTAACACTCCCCTAACACTCCACTAACACTCCCCTAACACACCACTAACACTCCCCTAACACACCCCTAACACTCCACTAACACTCCCCTAACACTCCCTCTAACACACCCCTAACACTCCCCTAACACCCCTAACACTCCCCTAACACCCCTAACACTCCCCTAACACTCCACTAACACTCCCCTAACACCCCCCTAACACCCCTAACACTCCCCTAACACTCCCCTAACACTCCCCTAACACTCCACTAACACTCCCCTAACACCCCCCTAACACTCCCCTAACACCCCTAACACTCCCCTAACACTCCACTAACACTCCCCTAACACTCCACTAACACTCCCCTAACACTCCACTAACACTCCCCTAACACCCCCCTAACACTCCCCTAACACTCCACTAACACTCCCCTAACACTCCACTAACACTCCCCTAACACCCCCCTAACACTCCCTCTAACACTCCCTCTAACACACCCCTAACACTCCCCTAACACCCCTAACACCCCCCTAACACTCCCTCTAACACTCCCTCTAACACTCCCCTGACACTCCCTCTAACACTCCCCTAACACTCCCCTAACACACCCCTAACACACATTATCAGGAAGATGTAATTAAGCTTGTCAACATCTTTTCACTTAATAAAAGATATCAGTAAAAGATTAAAAAGTATTTTCTGAAACAGCGTTTTCAATCACATTAAGCATTGAGCATATCAAACAATAGTTTTAAAAACACAACATGCGAATAGTTTAAAGTTGGACGTTTTACGGTACATCTTACTGTTAAAGTTTGTTTTTAGGTAAAAATAATGCTTACGCTTTCCAGCATTCGTGGGGACATGCTTTCTCTTCGGAAGCAAAACCAGAATGAAGCCTGAGAGCCGTGTGTAGGAGCACCCGAGTCTCCGCCCCCAGCACCGGCGCTCGTCCCGCCCAACACACCTCCCGAAGCGTACATACGTTTCAACAGTTTGACTAAGTATAAAATACAAACTTGATTTTACGTGAACAGAATACTATTCAGCAACAATGGCCGAAGCCTCTGCGCCCAAAACTCCTGAGAGACGCGCTGATGAAGTAAAGAAGGATCTGACTCTAGTGCCGAGGAAGCCTAGCAGGGGTCCTTGTCTGGCCAAATTTCTCCATGAACAGGTGGATAACATCAAATATGACTTTCATTTATCAGGTAATCGAATATGTAGATACAACAACAAGATCCACCGTGAGGTCAGATTGATCAATGTGGACAATGATGAGAGATTTACAATGAATACAACAGACCAACAGACCAACGGGTCGGTGGAGAGGCTCAATGGCACCATACAAAGGTGAAAAACATATTTCCACTGATCAGCAGGTTAAATGAATTACATTGATTATATTATTACAATGGCACCTGTCAAGGGCTGGGATATATTAAGCAGCAAGTGGACAGTCAGTTCTTGAATTCCATGTGTTGAAACCAACAAATTGGCAAGTTCAAAGGCGTGAGTGATTTTGACGAGGGCCAAATATAGTGATGGCTAGATGCCTGTGTCAGAGCATCTCCAAAACCGTTTTGTAGGTTGTTCCTAGTATGCCGTGTTTAACACCAACCCATTTTTTGGTGTCCAAGCATGAACTCCTGCAACCTTAATGTGTTTAAACTGATTTTGATCTTCTTCCTCATTTTTCTGCCCTAAAATTGAATGGCCGTCAGACACCGGTTCTTACAGCCCACTTGTGTGGTGCTGTAACCCGTTTCACCAAACAATAACTTTCAGTGAATACTCACTGAAATATAAGTTGGACATTGCTATAAAAGCTATATAAGATACAGTTCAATTGATTGACTTTTAGTTCATAATCATAAATTCATTTAATAAAGTTTAGGTCTAATCTAAGTCTAATCAGTTTACAAACAAATTTGTGGTCTCAAATACCTTCTTTTTTATATAAATATTAATGTCAAAGAAAACATTTGTCAAGCTGACAGACATGATTGTACCGTTGTCCAGTTAAAATAAATACACACTATTATTTGTAGTTTTTATTAAGGTACACAGAACAGAATGTCCACACAGAGACATTTTATAATTGGTTTTATATTTTAAAAGAGATGTGGCCATTGTACATGCATATCGTCTTTCTACATATATTTGCATAACCCTTCTCTTTACATTTCACCACATAATATTTTTAAAGTCCTTGCTAAGCTGGTTGAGGATGAGCCCAATACCTGGGACCAATATTTGGATGCTGCTATGTTTGGCCTACGGACAAAGAAACAACTGACAACACAGTTCTCCCCATTTTATCTTATGTTTGGGAGAAGAGCACACTACCCATCCGAGGTCCCAGAACATTTTCATGTGATTTAGTGTGAATATTCTGGATTACAAGATTGAATTACATAATAATGCAGTATAGATAAATTATTTATTATTAACATTTTCACATTTAACATTCCTCAGGTTGATGGTCACTTTGAAAGTGAATACAATGAAGAAGTAGTGGCCATTGACATCGAACAGCATGAAAACATGATGAACATCATTAAAGAAAATTTTGAAAAAACACATGCGAGAACAAGGAGAAGGCCATCACAAAAGGCACACCAAAGCCTTCAGGTGGGAGCCATTTTGTGGAGAAAGAATGTCCGCAGTGAGCAGCGGAAAGGAGGAAAACTTGACCCGGAATATTTTGGTCACTTTACAGTGACCAAAATAGAAGGGAAAAGGATTGATCAACTTTTTTTCATACAAAGGCATACGGGATGCCTGGAGAGGCAAAAAACCATATGTCCTGCAGTCCCGAATGGGACCCTACAAACTTTTTTATTGGGACATTGCGAGGACGGCTCCCAATGAAGAGCTTGAAAGTGAGGTAAGCTGAATTGAATGACAGATTTGTCTACTTGGATTGTTTATCATTTGTATTCAGTATATATTTGATTTACTTTTATATAGCCTACTCATTATTAATCTCTCACAGGTCATCAATGCTTACATAGTCCACATAGTAAAAGAAAACAACCAAATAAGAGACAACAAGGCACTTCACATTGATTCGTTTGAAAACATATGGGAGGGGAAACACTCGAGACTGAAGGTAGGCACAGGACAATCTTTTTGTAGGGCATTTTTAGGTGGATTGTAATTGAATGGATTTTATTAACTGATTTTGTTAAGGATTATTATTTGTTGTAGTGTGATCCAATTTTGTGAGAGCCTTTGTTGAGAGCTGTAATATTACAGGTAGCTGTAAAACATGACTATAATGATATATTAACACAATAATATTGTAATATCCATGCAATCTTTCCGGCTGAAAAAAGGAGCCTTGTGTTGGATCTCCTGGGAAATGCTCCATGTAAAGTCAAACAGTGTTCAGAGTCCACAAGGTAATTGTCGTGCATATATGAAAAACATTCCCTTTTTAAAACTACACTAAAATATGTGCAAATATGTAACTGGTAAAATTTTACATTTGTCTTGGCTTTTAAGGGCTTAAGCCAACACAGCTCCACACAGTCACCAAATGGATGGCACTTCATGTGGTGTATTTGCTATGAAAGTATGTTATGTTTATGTTTTTGTCTGTCATTCTGTCCACTTTATTATACTGCCGTCTACTTTATCATACCTGTAAAGTATTTCAAAACAATAGTTTGTTGGTTTAAATGTTACTTATAGTCATGGCCAAAAATATTGGCACCCTTGATAAATATGATCAAAAATGACAAAATAAATCTGCATTGTTAATCCTTTTGATCTTTAATTCATAAAATTAGCAAAAATCTAACCTGTCATTGAAGGAAAAGAATTGGGGGGGGGGGGGGGTAGTGTTCACTGTTGACCAGAGGAGAACTGACCCCGACTAAGCCTGGTTTCTCCCAAGGTTTTTTCTCCATTTGTTGGAGTTTTGGTTCCTTTGTCTTGCTTAAGTTGGGGACACTTGATATTCAGCAGTGTTTTTGATATGCCTGCATTGGTGTCGTTGTATGTGAACTGTCGTTGTATTACGTCACTGTTTTCTGCAGTGCTGATATACATAAATTAACTAGACTAATAACTACTGATCTTTGCAACGGAATGAATCAATAATATATAGAATAAGCTGCACAATGACTCCATTTTCTTTGGGAGCTGCTGTGCAGCCAAAATTATTTGCCAATTATTAATGTAAAGCTGCTTTGACACAATTTGCATTGTAAAAAGCGCTATATAATTAAAGATGACTTGACTTGACTATTATTGTGAAAATGTTTTTTGATGAAAAACGGCAAAAATATTTTTCCAAAAGATTAAGCAAAACAATTTCCTATGGAAACAACAAAGCTATGGAAATTAAGTCATCTAGGAGCTTTTTACAGATGTCACTGGAAAATTCCTGGAAAAGCCTTGCTTTTGTCAGACACAGACATGATACAGAGGTAAGTATAAGTTCTTTATTTTGCAGATCGTCATAGACAGAATCACAGCGTGAAACAGGTGAGTCAAACAGTCAGAGGATCGTTTGATAAGACTTATCTTCTTTGACTATAGCGAATGTTTCTTCTCTTGCAGATGTACAGACGGGGATGGCAGACCAGAGAAGCAGGCAGGTGAACGAGGACCCAGGCGGACGAACGGGAAGAAGACGGGCAGGCAGACAGGTAACAGGAGCAGGTCACAGGTAAGTCGCCGCGGGTGAGTCTGTGTGTCATAGATTGACGAGACCAGACATAGAACAGAGTGTGGAGTGAGTATTTAAGAGCTGTGGGTAATGATGACCAGGTGTTTAGAATTCCGGTGATAGGGAACGTGTAGGTGGAGCTGGTGATGACGCAGTGCGGGATGTGATGACTGGCTCTGTGACAGCTTTCATACCTGTCATAGTGCTGCTCTGAATAAGGTCTATAGCGTGCAATTAAAGCATTTACAATGTTGTAATCAGCCATTGTACTCGTCATTTGAGTTAAAAGCTAATAAAATGCACAGTTGCTAGTCAGATTTGACACGTTTTGCAAAAGCATAGACAGAGTAACGTCACATTGAGGCAATGTTGAAAATATCGAATGCTGTTAGCCAAAGCTAATAGCACTCAGCAGCCATATAAGTGAAATCAATGAAAATGCCAAAAGTTTAAAAGTCTGATGTGTAAATTGCTTGTATGTAATAATTACTGTCACACAGCATGAAACATATTATTATACTGACCAACATCTTGTCCTTTGGCAAGAAAATCACGTTCATTTTCTATCTCTCCGATCATTTTTTCTTGCCACTTTATTTTCTCTTCCAGAAATTCTATCTTCATTTTCATGGAAAAAATGCCAAGAAACAACATATCACAAGTAAATATTAGTAAGCTAACAGTTAGATTGATATGTCTGGCTGCTGCAGCTCTTTAGGTGTTGCACCGTTAGAGCTCTCCTGAACGGACTCCGGCTGCTTGTGTTGCAGCTTCAACTGGCGCTCTGGCTGTGTAAAAACTCACAGGAATGTATTTTTATGAACCCTATTACCTCATAACCCCAGAAAAGTTGCAATATTTTGTAAAATGCAATAAAAACAAAAATATGTGATTTGTTTATTCTATTAGATGAAAAAAGTACAAAAAAATATATATTTTCTTTTACTGTCCATCTTAACTGTATTTGTAAATATACTTCCATACTTTTGTCTCGTCTCATTGTAAGCAAGTGGGTTGGCGAGTTAAAGTCACACGTAAAAACTTTTACACAGCACTAATCAGCCTGCTTACGTGATGTTGTCAAATACACAACAACTTGGTTATTAAAACACCAGGACCATTAAATGTTTTATACCTAAATAAATAAATAAAGTATATTAGATGTTAAATAAAATACGCAAAGATTAGCCTAAATGCTAGCAAGCTATTAGTTAAGGATATGTAGACTAATATAACTGAAACACTAACATGGATGTAAAATAACTTAAAGTCAAAGTTTATCATGATTCATATCACCATTTCGATCGATCTGCGGAGAGTTTATTTTTCAAGACCTTGATCCAGCTCGTCTGATTGGACAGGAAGTGAGTGCAATGCGCGGGTCTAGACCACCCGCGAAATTCAAATACGCCACCGACACGCGCTACAGATGTTGTGTCAAAGTCTGAAATAGCGTCATGGCTTCGAATTATGATTTTCTGCGGAGAATATTTTTCAGACCATCAGCGAATACAAACAAAAAAATTGTTCATTGGTTGATGCAAAAAGGATTACTGCGGAAATACATGTATGGACTAGTTGCACGGGATGACGTTTTTCTGTTTCCGCTTTCTTGAGTGTCCTGAGGAGTGTCCCGAGTCCCGAGGAGCACAACGGAAAAGGGGTTCAAGATGTATACTAGTTACATCGACAACTATGAAGGTAAGTTATACAACATTAGCTAACTGACCGGCAAGCTAGCGAGCTCTAGATAACGTTACTGGCTAACTTTGACAAGTGTTTTGATGATGTATGATTAAGTTCAAAGCCTAGATCAGTTCATTTTCTGTGGTTTTGATGTGGCTAGGAAAGGTAAGGTTAACCTGAATTTAGGATTCAAATAAGCCTAGCTAGCTGACGTCTTGCTACAGGTTGCAAAGTAACAGTTTTTAACATCAACTGGTACCGTTAGCTAGATGTGTGTGTAGTATGATTAGGGTAAGTTATAAAATTCTTTTCATTTTGCATCCTGTGTTGCAATAGGACAAAAAAAAAAAGACCTAAACATACATCTAGCTTTCATGGAAATTGTGACGGCTGCTGCTCTTTACTGTCCAGTCATCTTTATGGTTCATTGGCCAGTGGTAATGCTGATTTTGTACCCTGTACCTATGTTATGTGTTCAACGTTCACTGTTTTACTAACACTATGAAAGTGAGTAAATTGAGAGAGGTGACAAAGGTTGATCTATTTGGATATCCTTAGATTATAGCATTGTGTGTGATCCCATTGATAACCTGACATGGTCGAGCCTATTCCCATAAGATCATCCCTGAGTTCCCTGTATTGGCTGAGAGGACCACTGTAGAACCTCTAGAGTTGGTTGCAAGCACTTCAGAATCCCCAGAGGTGTCAGTGGTATCTAACAGTGAACCCTCATCTTGTCCTGCCACGGCTATGGAGGCCACCTGTGAATTCTTTGCCTGTCAAGTCACAGCTAGAAGGGCCGTCCCTGAACTTCCTGTCTGTCCCAGAACGATCATGGGGATCGTCCCTGAACACTCCGTCTGCCTTGACGCAACCATCACGGAGGCCACATCTGAGTTCTCTCTCTGTTCCGACACGTCCACAGAGGACACAACTGATATATCTGTCTGCTCTGATGGGATCAGGAAGGCAATTCCCGAGTTTCCTGTCGGTCCTGAACCAACCACTGAGGTCGCTCTAGCATTTCCTGTCCCTCTTGACACAACCACGGGCACAATCCAGGAACTGTCTGTCAGCCCTGAGATGACCACTAAGGTGGCCCCTAAGCTGCCTGCCCGCATCCATGTGACCAGTCAGGCAGGTTTATTCAGAACCTTGAGGAGTGGCTCCGAGCCCCTTGCCCATCCTGTTAGGGTCCTAGCGACCCATGCTAACTGTTTCAGTTTCTCCTGACCCATCATGGTTGGTGCCAGAGGGGCTTAGTCCGCAGTGGTGGTGCTCTACTCCGCCCTGGCCGTCTGCACAGCCTGTTCCTATTTTTTCAGCTGAAGTGCCCGAGAAAGCCACTGGAGGGGACTTCAATTTGGACTCTCACTCACTCACACTCGCAATCATTCTCACGAACTACATTTCCCACAAGCCCCTCACCCAGTCACTCATCACCCCAGCCAGCTGTAGCACATTACCTGGAATTTATTACACTCACACCTGTTTCACTGTTTCACACCTCATTCCTATATAGGCACTGAAGGCCAATCGCCTTTCTTTAATCCTGAATCCGCTCATTTGTAAATACTAACGTTAGCTAGATCTTTGATGTCAAAAAGCAGAGCGGAAAAGTTTAGAACGGAAGTACTAACACGTACACTCATTTCAGGTTGATTCAACTGAGAGTTTGATTCGTTCTGATACAATTGTTTGGAACATTCTATTACGATTGAGTGTTACAACTACGGCATCACGAGATTATTGCAATGCACGCTACGTCGAGACAACGTATCGCACATCATTTTTTTGGATGGACTGTTTTTTCGCCAAGTTACTTTTTTTTTTGGACCAATTTGATTCAATGGACGGTGGACTGTGAGTTCATTTGAACCACTGAACCGAATCTGGACAGTGGGTGAGAAAAGAGTCATTTCACGTGAGTGTGTTGTTCTGATGTGAAGTTTTCATTTGAATGCCGCTGTTGTTTGTCTTTAAATGTGATTGTGTTTATTAATGACTATTTGAAAGGTGAAAACTCATCAGTGAGGTTTACAGAAAGTCACAAAAGTGTTTCATTTTGAAGAGTCATTGTTTTGAATCATTGTGTGCAGTTTAAGGGAACAATTTATAACTTTAATTTAAAAGTAATTGAGATTAGTGAATTGAAAAGAGAACACAAAGACTACAAATTATTATTTTCTTTTATTTGGTGTTTATTCAAATTTAAGAAGTGTTTTACAAGAAGGAAAGACACTTAAATAAATACTGTTTAACTTTAGTACTTACTTTCAGTGTATATTGTTTTTCATTTAAAAAGCTGTCAGGGAGTAGGGGCGTCTTTCCTACTTTATTAGTCCTGCGGAGGGAGGAGTGTGTTAGACTGTGTCTCACATCCATTTTCACTTCAGAGCGCCATCTATGTGACATTTCTCCATCTGAAGCCTACCCTCGTTGGTCTGTAGAGTACATCTCAATAGAGTAGGACACAACATATACACAATACGTATATACTGAGACTAAAAGCACTGGAGGCGGGGACTAGGATCCTTTCGCTATTCAGTCTTCCAGGGCAGCGCTACAAATTTCCCCTACTAGGACGGGATAAACCGCGCGTTACATCATGTTTTTAACTATTTCAGTGTTATGCATTGAGTTTAAAAAAATAGTATTTACACAGCATTAGTACTGTGAATTTGTTTCATTTGAGTCAACTGAAAAGAAATGTTTCTTAACCGCGAACACAAGCTGTTTGTAGCAAAAAGGCTTCCCAAATTAAATGTTAATTTCTATTGGTAACATTACGGTAACATACAGTAAAATAAAAGAGCTGTAAATTTACAGTAGAGGGCTGTAAATTAACAGTACATTACTGGCAACCACAGCTGCCAGTAGATTACTGTTATTTTACAGCACAATTTTTTACAGTGTAATCAGTGCATTGTTAGAACAGAAACAAGTATCAAGGGGCTATAAGACAAAAATAAGACAACAGCCAATAAAGGCCTAATAAATAGCTTGTAATGGCATACAAGTACATAACTAGGTCACTTACAAATTCATTAATTAGTGTTTAATTTCTGATCCTTAAAATAAAGTGTTGCCATGTTTTTTTTTTTACCTTGAATGGAAGTACCTGTGCTATTATTAAGCAAAATGGACAGTTTGCAGTTGTTGATTCGCATGCACGTAGTAGTTCAGGATGGCTGATGGTAATGCCTTCAGTGTGGTTGTATATCACGAAACATTGAACTGTGTTTTGAGGCACATTCAACAATTGGCTGCATGTTTTGGTGGAAACCTAAAGGGTTTTGAAATAAGTGGTGCTTGTGTACATCAAGTTAAAAGCAATAAAGCAACCGTCATTGAGTCAACAAAACAGAAGTGTGTTAGTAAGAAAACAAGATTGCAGTTTTCACATCAGAGTTTGGAAGGAAAGAACGAATGTCTTGTTGTAAAGAAACAAACAGGATTGCAAGGACAACTCTGAGATAAGTGAAACCATTTCCAAAAGTGATGTTAATTCAGATGTAGTTTGTCTGGGAAATGTAACTAATAGAATGTTTCATTTCAATCCGCTGTGTCATGAGGTTAAGCAATAAACTTCACGTAGAGCTTCAAGGTGAAAATGTACTTTTACCAAAAGATATTGGACCAATGGGCAGTCCTTGTAAAAGAGTTAGTAATGTAGGTGATGGGAATTGTTTCTTCAGGGCAGTGGCTCAAGCGTTGTGTGGCACACAAAGAGTTCATAGAGCAGTTGGAATTGCAGTTGTAAAACAGATGGAATTGCATAGTGAGGAATACAGGAATCTCTTCAGATGTCAGTATACATGTGTGGAAGATTATTTGTCAAGCTCAATGAAGTTTGTATGATCATGGGCCACAGAAGTGGAGATTCAATCAACAGCAAATTATTTAGGCCTTGATATTTATACATATAATGAGAAATGGTTAAAGTACAGCTTGTGGTACCGTCACAGAGAGGCACAAAATCGCTCTCCAGAACATTCTCCTTCACTGCTCCCTGCTGGTGGAATGATCTCCCTACTTTCATCAGGAACGCAGAATCCCTGGCAATATTCAAGAGACAGCTGAAAACTCACCTCTTCCGTGAACACTTAATCACCTCATAAAAAAAAAAAAAATTATATCCTTTCCTTTTTCCCTTCCTACTCTAGCTTATGGTACTGAGCAATGTATGAAACTTGTATTGTGAGCACTTCCTGTGTTATTTGCCAATTCATGAAGAATCGCTTGTTTGTTTTCCTCACTTGTAAGTCGCTTTGGATAAAAGCGTCTGCTAAATGACTAAATGTAAATGTAAATGTAAATGTACAGCTGAATGCAAAGAAGAATGTGTAACCAAGGGATATATTTAAAGCACTGTAATGAGAATCACTATGAAGTCGTTATTTGTGTGAGACGACCTGAGAACCTCATTTGTTCTAAGATGATGGAAAAATGTGCACAAGACAGAGTGTAAAGCCACAGAATGAAGCTAATGTAAAACATGAAGAGCCAGTTTCTGTTGGTCAAGATACAAATAATATTTTTTTTAACAGAAGCAGATATTCAAAAAAATATTATTCATTAAAAAGAGTAAACAGTAAAATGAAATCACAAATACATTTTAATAAAGACCATATCAAACATCTGTATCATAGCAATGCAGAGTTTCAGCAACATTTGAAAACTGTTAATAGAACAAGATATACTGATGTTTTATATAATGAGTCATTAAAACGAGCAAGTAAGATGAAATATTTTGAAAACAAGCAACAAAGATAAAGTGAAGAAATACAGCACAGCGAAATACCATAATAATGAAAAACATAGAAGTACAGTGAAGGAAGCGAGTGAATTAAAGTAGCTCAACAATGGATTGCATAAAGAAAATCTAAAAAGAATTACCAAGATGAGAAGAAAATCAGAAACGCTCTGATTTAGTCAGAAAACAGTTTGAAGATGGAGTTAGTTCTGGGTTAGAGTTTGTTTGTTGTGTTTGCCATAGATTGCTGTTTAAACGGCAAGTATTATGTTGTAGAAAAGAATATTACAATCAAAATTCTGCCATGTTGTTAGTAGCCAACAGATGTATTACAGATCATTTTTTGCACGTGTGGGGCGTCTCTCTGACACGGGTTCAGATGAGCGCAGTGTCACTGACCGACCGCTGAGTTTTCACGTGTGTCACTGGAATCTTGTCTCTTCTGCTTCAGACACTATAAAGGCGGCTGGTTTCTTCATTACTGTCACCTGATGGAGTTTTATTTCCTTGTCACTGTCGCTCTGACTGCACCGTTTGAGGTTTAAAAGATGGTTAATGTTCATGAAATACCACTGATCTGACTCTACTGACACGACATCACACTCAATTGAGCTTGATGAAACTTCTCTTCAGTTTCAGCTTTGCAGAAGCTCTACAGAAGACTCGTTCATTAACGGTCAATGCTGCAAAGTTCAATCAATTGATCATTTCATAATTGAATTTCACACCATTAACAGTTATTTTCTCGTTTATTGCAGTGCCGCTGCTGTGTGAAGCGCAGGAAAATTGAATAACCTGTTTTTGATGTGTTTTTGTGTTAGTGTAACGAGGTTAAAAAAATTTTATTTCACAAGATTTTTCTATTAATATGCATTCAATATTGTTCTACAATTGATTCAATGTCTAAAAATACATTGAAAAAGGGTCTGTAAAGAGGTGATGCCCCCCCCACCGCTGTATTGCTCTCTTAGCGTTGTTTTCCGTCTTTCTCTCGAACGAAAGAGGTATGCTGTGCTCCATGCTACAGATTAGCTGTTAGCATTGGTTGAAAATAATTCACACAAGAGAGAAAATAGGGGGGACACAATGTCAAAATGATTGATGATGACCTTTGACCTTCATATTTGGCATATTTTTCATATGACGCATGAATATCCCATGAGGTTGAATGTCCCGAATGATTGATATTAAACTGTCAGGTTGTATTTTAAATAGTTGTTATTTGAACTCTCTATAACCAGACTCATCTGTTTATCACATGTGTGAGAAAAAATATAATTTATATTCAGGAAGATCATAATATGATAAAGAAATAAACATCTTTATCAGTGGTGAGTTTGACAGCCACTCACACACACACACGCACACACACACACACTACTCCATTTACAAACAGTCTCAGATTTCACACCTCATGGTGAAAGAAATAGAGAGAGAAAGTCAATGGAAATAAATTTTTTAAAGTGATTAAAAATAAAACTGTGATCACAAATGAAATAAAACAATGCAAAAGATTTATTATAGTTTAACCTAAATGAGTGTATATAAAAAAAAATAAATACAAAAAAATAAATAAAACTTGTACGTTTTTTTTTTCTTGAGTGAAAAAGAGACTTCCTATATCACAAAATGAGATCCAATGAGGCAAGGAATTTGATTACAAAAGAATGGATAACGTTTAAAAATCTCTCAAAACAGTGTTCTCTTAGCTGTTCTCACAACTTCATGAAACTGCTTCAGAGAAGAGGAAAACACGAATGTAATTAAAAATACATAAAGATAGATTAGATGTTTTTTTTTAAATAAAAGTAGAAATATTAATTAGTCTAATCAGCTGTGAATGTGTTTGATCGATCATCTCTCACACACACACAGTAGAAAAGAATCAGAGTGATTATTATTTACCGTTTTGCCGTGAGAGAATCTGTTTACTCACATGCTTGTTCTGGAATCGTTTAAAACAATCGATCTCTTCCAATTGGACCGAGCTGACATCTACAATTTGCTACGATCGTAAAACAAAAAAAAGAAAACACCACGGTTGTTCACACATGGTTCTATTTGGGTAAAAACACATATATTTCACGCATAAGTTGACTATAATTTATCCCTGGGGAAAACTCTCACAAACATTAATGTTTCTTAAGAGTAATATAAGTATTCTGATGTTTTCATACAGGGGTAAAGTGAGGTTAATGCGTCGTCCATCTGTTGTTCTCTTTGATACATGCATGGATCTCGGATGACATCTAGTGGATAGTGATAAAAATCAATTCTCATGAGAAAAATGAAAAAGATAAAAAACGGTTAGCGATATTAATAAAAATCGTAATTTAAGATGAACTTCGTCGCTAAAAACCTTTTTAATAAATTTTTACATATAAACAAGATAACTGTTTCATATAATGTGATATACGCTGATCTCTTTAAAGAGCGAAACTTAAAAAATATCTGTATAAGAAAATAAAATATTTAAAAAAGAAAAGTGGATATATTCTAGTAGAATGGTATTACATTGAAAGTTATACAAATAAAATGATGTCACAAAGATAGATTACCATTTTCATATGATATAATATCTATACTCTGATCTCTTTAAATGGTTGAAATGTAAAATAATATATGTATAAGGAAAAAAAAGTGATTTATATTCTAGTTTAAAAATTCTGTTAAATGGTATTGCAATGAAAAGTTATACAAATAAATGATTTCAACGATATTCCTAATAATCGATGATGGTATCAGAGGGGGTGTGGTGTTAAAAAAAAAAAAAAGTTGAAGCAGTTAAAAGGTGAGAAAATCGGACCGCATGTTCACAACATCATCATCACATCTTTAGCTGATTTTCCTGACATTTTTGACCATGGCTCAGAGACAAAGTAAGTACAAATTACACACTATCTTTTAAAAAATATTTGTATAGATAAGCGTTTTACGTTCTATTTTTGAATTTCTGCTGTAATACCATTATACACTGAGCTATTTGAAGCTATTTGAAGGTATTTGAAGACACTTTAAATGTTTTTTTTTAAAGGTAGTATCTTTTTATATTGTATGGTTTGAACAAAGTTATTATGTGATTGAACATATTTTTTAGAAAATTTGTGCTGATTTTTACAAATTGTTTTATCCATTATGCTTTTCATCTAACAAGCTATCCGTTTCTAGTCACAAATGCTTTGGAATTGATTGCTTTCGAGGAGCTAAATAGGATAGGTAAGATATTTTCACTCTATAAGATATTTTTGTCTATTTTTATTCAATTAAATATTTTACGGATTATTTTTTTATGACTGTGTTTTCATTTTAATAGCTGCGGACCAGCTGAGAATCCAGGCCGCTGAGGCTGGTGAAGGTAGAAAAAAATCACTGTCTGCACATGTCTATCATGCTTTCACAGAAGTAATGTTTTGTGTGATAGAAAAAAAAACGATAACTTGCTTTCTTTTTCTTTTAGAAATTCAACCTTTCATTACGCAGCCATGGTTTGTGGTTGATTTAACACAATCGTCTTCAGACATCCAAATTAACGAACTGAGCGGAGAAGACGGGTCTATTGAAGAAGTGGCAACGCCAGGCTCTTCCACCGAGGGGTGTTGCGATAGTTCTCAAGTCCAGTCAGGACAACGTGTGATTCCGACCAGCAGAGGTCGTGCTGGTCACACAGAAGTCGTTGATAATAACAGGCGCCCAAGCCAAGGTACTGTTCATTTAAAATATTACAATTTAATTTGATTTTATTTATTCAGCATGCTTATCGTTCAATTTTTAAAATTTATATTATAGTTAAATGTTTTCTTACAATATCATATCCTAATATAATTATTATTTTAATTCAGTATTTGATGTAATGATTTAAAATGATTTAATTTTTATTTTAATTCAGTATTTGATGTAATGATTTAAAATTATTTAATTTTTATTTGTATATCTCACTAACTATGACTAATTTTTTTTTTTTTTTTTTTTTTAAATACAGACACGAGTTTGGATGATGTGAGTAGTTGGACAACTACACAGATGAACGCCTGGGAACGTTCGTCTTGGACCAGTGAGAGAGATTATGATGTGCTACCGAGAGGTCGACAGACACCGTTTGCATTTGACGAAGCAACAGCACAATCTGTGAATCAACAAACTGAAAATGTAAGTTTATTTATGGACATGATAAATCGACTTAGTAATCAACGTGAAGAAATTCTCGCCAAATTACTGCAACATCATTCTGAAATTTGTAACAGACTGTCCGTTTACGACACTTACTTCAATGAGATTCGCTTCCGTCTGAGCAGACAAGATGACCGAATTCGAGAAATGATCGAGAACTCTTTCCGTGGGTTGTTTGATAATTTTACAATCATTCACGATGCATCACGTGAACACTTGTGTGAACGACGTTTGATCGTGAATCTCCTCTGTGCTATACACCATCAATTATATAATAGATAGATGATTCCCCTGTTTATCATCAGCTCTATCTTTTTTACAATGTATGCATGATTTCAATTTGTAACCCTGTATCTTTTCATCATGTTTTATCAATATATTTTACAATGTATGCATAATTTCAATTTGTAACCCTGTATCTTTTCATCATGTTTTATCAATATATTTTACAATGTATGCATAATTTCAATTTGTAACCCTGTATCTTTTCATGTTTTACAAATGTATGCATGATTTCAATTTGTAACCTGTACCTTTTCATGTTTTATCAATATTTTTTACAATTGTATGTGTGATTTCATACACCCTTGTACCTAACACTCTGTTTTTATCATTGTATTATCATTTTATGTCCTCTGTATGTTTTATCTCTCACGGAGGAGCTCCGGAAGCATAAAAGAGGAGCGACGACAGTGAAGGACGAGAGAGGACCAGGCCTGGATTTTATGTTGTGTTTTATTTTGTTTGTGTGGGCGGCAGTCGCCGTGAGGAACTGCCGCCCTTCTACTTTCGTTTTATTGTTTATTTTATTATTAAAAAGTTGTTTAATGTTCACCGGTTCCCGCCTCCTTCTTCCCGTTCTTAAGAACTTTGTTACTTTTAAATTTTTCATTTTTCATCATTTAGCAGACGCTTTTATCCAAAGCGACTTACAAGGGGAGCAATTAGGGGTTAGGTGTCTTGCTCAAGGGCACTTTAGTCATGGTATTGAAGGTGGAGAGAGTGCTGTTTATTCACAATCCCCACTATCAATTCCTGCCGGCGAGGGAATCGAACCGGCAACCTTCAGATTACAAGCCCGACTCCCTCACCACTAGGCCACAACTACCCCTGAAATCCTGCACAATGCGTACGGATTGAAAATGGATGTTGTTTGGGAATGCGAATGGGAAAAAATGAGACGAACCGACCCGTCTGTGATAGAATTTATGAGTACTTATTCGGCGCCAGAGAGATTGATGCCTAGAGAGGCACTCTTTGGCGGTCGTACCAATGCGTATAAACTCTACCACAAAACGACGAGTGATGAAAAAATAAGCTACGTAGATTTTACAAGCTTATATCCTTTTTGTCAGGCTAGGAAGAGCTATCCGATCGGTCACCCCGAAATAATTTTCCATGACTTTGGTCCGATAGAAAATTATTACGGTCTTATCAAGGCTACCGTGTATCCACCTCGCAAATTACTACACCCGGTTCTCCCTTTCAGATGTTCTCAGAAACTTATGTTTCTGTTATGTAGGACATGCGCTCAGTCTGAAAACCAAACAACAAACTGTAACCACACTGATGAAGAGAGGTCGCTCACAGGTTGTTGGGTCAGTATTGAGCTTTTAAAAGCCATTGAAAAGGGGTATGTGGTAGGTACGATCTATGAAGTTTGGCATTTTCCACAACAATCGGATACATTGTTCTGTGATTATGTGAAGACGTTTTTACGTTTGAAACAGCAGGCCTCCGGTTACCTGTCGAACGTAGTCACGGATGGTGACAAAGCTGTTTACATTCAGGAATATTTTGAAAAAGAAGGTATTCAGCTCGACCCTAAAAAGATTACCTACAACCCGGCACAGAGGTCAATCAACAAGTTAATCTTAAACTCTCTATGGGGTCGCTTCTCCATGAGAGAGAATCTACCTCAGACTTATCTCGTCAGAGACCCTGAAGAATTTACCGGAGTTGTTTTTGGTAAAACCGACTCTCTGAAATTTTTCACATTCGTCTCAGAGGACGTCGCACTTGTTCAGTATAACACACCCGAAGGTGATGTTCGTGAGACTCGTGACATCAATGTGTTTGTTGGTGCATTTACAACAGCGCACGCCCGCCTGGAGTTGTACGAACTCATGGACAAACTCGGCGATCGCTTGTTATACGCCGACACAGACAGCGTTATTTTTGTATCAAGGGAGGGGGATTGGGTACCGCCTCTGGGAGATCATTTGGGGGAGCTAACGAATGAAATAGGTGATGATGATTATATCACAGAGTTTTGCTCTAGTGGTCCAAAATCTTACGGATATCGCACAGCCAGAGGTAAAGTGTGTATGAAAGCTAAGGGTATAAAGCTCAATGCAAAAAATTCCCAAGCTATATGTTTGGACAGTCTTATTGGATTGGTTGACAGCTATGTGATATCGCGTGAAACCACACAATACATCCAGGCCCAAACTGAAAACATTGTAAGGAATAAAAGGACTCTCACATTACACAATAAATCAGTGGTTAAAAGGTTCAAGGTGGTGTATAATAAACGCAGACTTTTGTCCGATTTCACCACACTCCCATATGGGTACTGAACCAATGATGCAGAGAGGGACGTGGGATGCTTCTGATTTTGATTTTAGACTTCAACATCCATTTACAGCTGTAATAAGTGGACCGTCAAATTCGGGAAAGAGTTATTTTGTAAAAAAACTGTTGGAAAATTGTTTGAATTTGATTTCTAAAAAAATTGAGGAAATTGTTTTTTTGTATGATGTATGGCAACCTCTGTATGATGAATTACTTAAATTGTATGACATTAAATTTGTACAAGGAATACCATAGAGTCTGAATGATGATGATTTACTACCTATGAACAAAAATAATCTTCTTATCGTCGATGATATGATGCAAGAAGCGAGCGGGAATAAAGAAGTCGAAAGGGTCTTCACGCAGTATGCACACCACCGTAATCTCAGTACTATTTACATCGTACAAAATTTGTTTGTTCAAGGCAGATCCAGCAGAACCATCAGCTTAAACAACAATTACTTGATTCTGTTTAAAAACCACAGGGATGTCAATCAAGTTGGTGTGCTAGGTCGTCAAATGTATCCTGGAAATGTAAAATGCTTCATGGAGTGTTATCAAGATGCGACCAGCCAGCCTTATGGATATTTAATGATAGACTATAAAGCAAAAACTCCTGAACAATACCGTCTCAGAACGGGTTTGCTTTCTGACCGCCAAGTGGTTTATCTTCAGAAAAAAAAGAAGAACGTAATCAGTCGTCATGTCCGCCAGACTTTGTAAACATCTACCTCTGTTAAAACTGTTACATAAAGCTACGCCTAAACAACGACGACTTATTTTACATTCAGCGTCAGATGAACTCATTTTAACATTGTGTGAAGTGGCCTTTAACATTCTCTATGGTACGATTCCTATCAATCGTCAGCAGTACCAAAAACTGAAAAGAAGAAAAACTGAAATTCAATTGGTCACCAATAAAAAAATTGGTATATCGGCCAAGAAACGTGTCTTCAATCAGACGGGTGGATTTCTTTTACCGCTCCTCAGCATCGCCGTACCCTTTATTTCCAGCTTAATATCTTCTAGTCGGGGTTGATGATGGAGTATGCAGAGAAAATGTATTTAGTACCACACCACCAACTGGAAAAACTGAGAAATGAAAATGTTCGCGAGAATATTCAACAGGTCGTAGAGCATGATCTGGATACATCCATTGGAAATGTTTTACTCAGGGGTGATTTGAATCAATATGAAAAAGCCAAACTTTACACAAATATCCTGAGTAGGTTTTTGACAATCGTTATACAAGGTGATCAGGAGAGTAATGTTTTAATGTTATGGCTACCATATTCTGAACCCACTCATAAAGACGAGCTGACCCCCAGTATTGTTGAAGACGACTGGGGTTCGGATGACGTTGTACGTGAAGTTCTGAAGAATGTACCTTGGAGAAGTGTGAAAAACAGCACCTACATATTAGACAAAATGTCTAAAGCTAAAGGAGTCAGTGCGTGGAACAAGTCAGGGGAGTTTGTGTTTAGGGGAAAAACCATACCTGGTTCACACATGCTCGATTTGTTAAAAAATGTCACCGCGCCACAAAAGGTCCGGGAAGACAGAAGACCTCTAGGATGGTCGGAGTTTCTACATGCATTTGCCGAGTTAAACATACCGTTTTCTTCACTATCGAATCATCAAGTTAGACGTATGATAAATTCTTTAAAAAGACCTGATAGCGCTACAGCTAAAGATGATTAATCCTCTAAAAAAGTAAAAACTATTGATACTGTTGCAGCAGAACGTGAATTGTCTTCTAAAAAAACAAAAAGAAGAAAAGTACGTCGGTCGACTGCTTCAGAAGATCCACTGTTTAAATCACTGACTATCGATCGAAAGCAATGGTTAGAATTTTAACATGCTTTGTCTGATAATATTTGTCTTCATGAAATGAAGTGTATGTGCGCTGTGTGATTAAAATTGAAATAAAAGACTGTAAAAATAACTTTTTTTTTTAAGAGATTTTATTTACAATCAAATACAATGTGAATTGAATACTCAATCATGTGTCATATAAGTATTACACGTTTGCACACACTGAATATGTAGCCAGTTGGCTATTGATGTGTTTTTTTTTTCTTTGACTAATGATACATTTTATATTTTATGTCCATAAAATATATTCTGTAAATATTGTTAACTTCAGCAAAACTTTTATTAGGTTCATTTTTATTCTTTATTTACAATGGTTCCTATTGGGAGTTCCCATTAATTGTTGTAGGTGGGGCCTTAATTGGTGGGACACTGAAAGGAAATATGTAGCTTCTCCTTTGAGCGTTCGCGCTCAGACGCATAGTGTATGCGAACAGAGAAGCAGAGGTAATTTTTGCTCCCTTATTTGCCTTGCATTTACGGTCTCTTTGCAGTATAATCATTATGTTTATGATGTTAAAAACATTGTTCAGAGTTTCTGTCACGATTGTATCTGTGTGATTAGACTTCCGATGAAAATGGTACTTTTAACCGTGTTTAATTCGGTGTTTCGTCACACGTGTATGTCTCCATGCAGGGATGAGAGAGCAGGCCTTTTGATGCCCATGTGCACTAATTGCCCCATGCTTTTGTTTTAAGGTATGTTAATTCATATGTGATCGTTAATTTAGCCGTTTATTTAGCCATTTATTGTGGCGTTTGCGAATTTATTCAGAATCCATGCATACTTCAGTGTATACTAGGCTGTCTCTGTGCTGATTGCCTCGTGCTGTATTTTCATGCATTGGTACGGTAAATCAATCAGATTTTGACTTAATTCAGAGGCTACAGCATATTTGAATGTTATGTATCTAAGTTTGCATTTACCTGTTATGTGAATAAGTTAAGCAATGCATTTATTTGTGTTAAATATATATGTATGCGCTCAGACGCATAGTGTATGCGAACAGAGAAGCAGAGGGATGAGAGAGCAGGCCTTTTGATGCCCATGTGCACTAATTGCCCCATGCTTTTGTTTTAAGGAATAAAACCTGCAATTCTCATCATCCAATGTATGGTGTTGTCGTGTTTCTGTGCTGTCCTGACGTGACCACTTGAAGTCTGCTACATCTAACTGGTGCCGTGACCCGGATCCACTTGGTCAGCCGCAGCCGATCGCCGGGGACAAGCAGCGTGCTTGGGCGTGTAGATGCAGTACAGTGTGGCCAGAGGATCTATGCAGCGGATGTTCAAGTGACGTTATTCAGACATTTGCACACACACTTTCACCTCTCCAACGTAAAATTCTACGTAATTTCAGACTGAGTTGTACACTATACACGCGTGTGCCTTTCGGACTATTGCACATATTGGACGTTAATACTTACACTTGCATTCCTTTGAAGACTGTGGGTTTTTTTCCATAAATTTTATATTTTCACTGAGTGTTTAAAATATCTGTAATCTTTGTATATTTACAGATTTTACAAGTTTGTGTTATTTTGTTTGAAATTCAATCTGTTGTATCACACGAGATGTCTGGGAGAGGTCAAGATACTTTTGATACATTCACTCCATTAGCTGGGAGGGGTAGGGGTCTATATAGCGTAAGAGAGAATATAGGCACCCTACCAAAGCTTTTATTCCCAAGTACTTCGTCAGTGCCAAATGCAAATCCCCATCCCGAGTTAGCGCAGCCAACATGTTCCACTCCTTCTGACGGTAGCTCAAATGTCACACAGCAGCTACGAGAGTTAATAGGAGAGTTGGGTAGTCAGATTGGTGAGTCAATCATCAGCCACTTGCTAGCTAGTCAGTGTGCAGCCAACTCATTACCCACAAGTCCATCAGTGTTAGCCAAGACTGAGCTCCCTCCTGAATCTCCCAAAGTCAACCTTATAGTGAGGTCTGACATCAAAGAACCACCCATGTTTAAAGGAGATGAGAGTGACAAGTACACAGTCCAAGAGTGGATAGATGTCATGGAACTGTACTTGCAGAAAAGCAGCTGCCCTGAACTGGAGAAAGCCGACACAGTCATGAGTCACCTCCTGGGAAGAGCTAAGAATATAATTAAAGTGGGACTGAAAAGCACTGCCCCCTCTAGTCCAGCTAGTGTCGAGAAAATTTATGACATGTTAAGACACTACTTTAGTGATCACCCTGTGTCACTTCTGCCACTGGCAGACTTCTACGCAACACAGCCTAAAGCTAAAGAGAGCCCCGTAGACTACTGGGTGAGATTGAACTCTGCAGCTGAACGAGCTAATAGCCACTTACAACGGGGTGGAGGCAACATGGAGAACTTGAGCGCAGAGATAGCCATGATGTTCATACGAAACTGCCCTGACCCTGAACTATCCAGCGTGTTTAAGTGCAAACCTATGAGCAAGTGGTCAGTCGAAGAGATACAGGAGGCTATCGATGAACATCAGAGGGAAAGTCAATCTCGCAAAATTCCCAGTGCAGTTAAGCCCCGCACTTTTCAAGTATCGACAGCCACCACAGTCCCTGGTGTTGAAGTCATAAAAAGTGAAGTCACTGCTATCAATGCTGCAGCATTCAT
The DNA here is from genome assembly GCA_038088235.1 of Zacco platypus. NCBI lineage: Eukaryota > Metazoa > Chordata > Actinopteri > Cypriniformes > Xenocyprididae > Zacco > Zacco platypus. Next base: position 24,004,427 of record CM076063.1, read on the forward strand.
TCCCAGTAACCATCCTAAGACGGTTGATCCAGTCTCACCCAATTCTGATGCATTAGAACGTGTCCTCAGCATGTTAGAGAGAGTGTTGGAACGAACCAGTCAGCCAGTACAGAGTCCTTCAAGGCCCTTTCAAACACATGGAGCTCGCATGCTGTCTTGCCGTGTCTGTGGGGACACGACACACTCCACTCGCTCACACTGCATGCGAGAGAGGCGGTGCCTTATCTGCATGAGAGTTAGATATCAGCGTAAAGACTGTCCTAATATTGCCGAACCAGCTCCCCAGCCGAACGTCGCATCACACGCTCAGGGAAACTAACCCGCTCGCATTGGGGAGGGGATGATGTGAGCAGGAAGAGTGAAACCCTCAGCAATGAAGATGATCTTTTGTTGTACGAAGAAAGCTGCAAAGTAATTCCTGAAAAAAGTGTCCTATATCAAAATGTGATGAAGTTGGAAAGGGCTGACAGTCTGTTTTACACTGACGTTATCATTGCAGAGGCCCAAGTTACATTACGTGCACTGCTTGACAGCGGGTCCATGGCCTGTACCATGAATGGGGAGGCTGAACGTAAGCTAAAGAATGCTGGAGTTGTGCTCGTGCCCAGTGAAACACACCCTGATATTGTCCTTGTTGGTTGCGGTGGTGTCAGCATTCAGCCTGAGAGTATTTACCAGCTTGAGATGGAAGTGTACGGATATGCGGTTAGTGTTCCCATTCTAGTTGTTCCTGGTCAGCGAGATGAAATGATCTTGGGCACAAATGTTATCAAGTACATTATCAGCCAAATGAAGAGTACACCTGGGTATTGGCGTGTCGTAAATCGACCTGAAAGTTCAGGTAATAGTGACATTATGCAGTTTTTGGATATGTTGTCTGGTCTCCACAGATGGAAAGGCACTGAGATGCCCAGCAAGATAGGAACGGCTAAGCTTACCCAAGCCGTAGTGCTGTGTCCTCAGCAAGAACACCTCGTTTGGGGTAGGTTACCTGCCGTTGTTTCAGAGGGAAGTGCTGTCCTCGTTGAACCTGCAAAGTCACTGTCACATAAGAACATTGTCATCGGGCGGGTGGTAGCATCCATGAGCGACGATAGATGGGTACCAGTCAAGGTGCTGAATGCTACTGACAAGCCCATAACTTTGCGGAGGAACACAAAGTTGGCTGATGTATTTCCTTGTGTAGCTCTGGAAGACTTGGACATCAGCCCCCAGCATCCAACCAATCATGAGCTAAAAGTCATGAACCAAACAACATGTGTTTCAGCTGTTGACAGTGTGCCACCTGAGTTCAGTTTCCGCAGCAGGTTGAGTAAACTCGGTCTAAGCGACCTTGATGTTGAGTCTTGTGAGGTGTCACAGTATTGGAAGGAACAACTTGTGCAGCTGATATGCAAATATGAGGATGTGTTCTCGAAAAATAAACTTGATTGTGGCAAAGCAAAGGATTTCTTTCATCGAATACATCTTGCGGATAGTCGCCCCTTTAGACTGCCTTACCGACGTGTGCCGCCAGCACATTACCATAAGCTCAGACATGTTCTTTCAGAGATGGAGGAGCTTGAGATAATTCGTAAATCCTCTAGCGAGTGGGCCTCCCCGCTGGTGCTCGTCTGGAAGAAAAATGGAGATCTACGCATTTGTGTCGACTATCGATGGCTAAATGCCCGCACAACTAAAGATGCCCATCCTTTGCCACACCAGGCTGATTGCCTAGCTGCACTTGGTGGCAATGCCATATTCAGTGCAATGGATCTTACCTCAGGATTCTACAATATAGAAATGGCTGAGGAAGATAAAAAATTCACTGCGTTTACGACACCCATGGGACTCTACGAGTTCAATAGACTTCCTCAAGGATTATGTAATAGTCCTGCAAGTTTCATGCGTCTCATGATGGGCATATTCGGAGACCAGAACTTTCTGACCCTACTTTGTTACCTAGACGACCTCCTAGTATTTGCACCAAATGAGAGTGTGGCGCTGGAGAGGCTTGAGCTGGTGTTTGGCCGCCTGAGAGCCCATGGTCTAAAACTTGCCCCGAAAAAGTGTCACCTGTTATGTCGACGTGTACGGTTCCTAGGTCACGTGATTGATGAGAGAGGGGTAACGGCTGACCCCGACAAAGTCCGCGCTATCACAGCAATAACTGAAACGGATCTCATGATGGAAGATGGAGTTACGCCGTCTCAAAAAAAGATCAAGTCGTTCCTGGGCATGGTTATGTTCTACCAACGTTTCATACAGAACTGCTCTAGCATAGCTAAACCCTTATTCACACTGACTGCAGCCCCAAAGGGACAAAAGAATAACGGAACAAAGTCGTCTGCCTTTAGGAAGCTGAACCCAAGCGATTGGAAGAGAGAACAGCGTGACTCCTTCAATCAGCTAAAGTCTGCCCTTTTGGACTCTGTAGTGCTCGCACACCCCGATTTTGATCGCCCGTTCATCTTGTCGACAGACGCCTCGTTGGACGGATTGGGTGCTGTACTTTCTCAGGTTCTGGAAGGTGAAACTAAGGCCCGTCCTGTCGCTTTCGCTAGTAAGGCCCTTACACGTGCCCAAAGCAATTACCCTGCTCACCGTTTGGAGTTCCTGGCTTTAAAGTGGTCTGTCTGTGACAAATTCAGCCATTGGCTGAAAGGCCATTCCTTCACTGTCTTGACGGATAACAATCCTCTAACTTACATCTTGACGAAGCCAAAGCTTGATGCGTGTGAGCAGAGGTGGGTTGCCAAGTTGGCACCGTACAATTTCAGTATCCAGTACATCCCCGGGAACAAGAATGCGGTGGCGGATGCCATGAGCCGGCAACCATTTGTCCAAACACGTGCAAGTCAGAGGTTGGTGACAGAACCTTACAAAGCCCTGTTGGAGGAGGCCAATCACTTCAGAGAAGATGTAGTACAGCATGCTTTCCGAATCAGCGCTAACACTCAGAGTTTTGAACCTTCATTCTCTAGCCAAGGGCCTAATCATTTCTCGCTCTCCTCAGATGAAGTGTCTGCCATCCTGGCGAGCCAGGTAGAGTGGAATGCAGGGCCAAAGGGAGAAGTGTATTATTGGCTGGCTCAGGATGTGCACAACTTGGTTCCAGCTGGTCAAAGTGCATTGCCAGTGTTTACACTGAAAGAGCTTCAGGATAAGCAATCAGAAGATCCTGTTTTGTCTCGAGTTCTCTCTTATGTCTCTCGTGGGAGGAGGCCATCAAGACGTGAGAGGACAAAAGAGACGCTGAAGATCCTGAAGACTCTTAAACAGTGGGAAAGATTGAAAATGTTGAATGGAGTTCTGTACCGTGTGTGCAAAGATCAACTAACAGGAAAGAAACGTTGGCAGTACGTTGTCCCAACTTCACTGACTGAACAAGTCCTGCAGGGAGTACATGATGATGCTGGTCACCAAGGCCAGGGCAGAACACTTCACTTGGCCAGGGAAAGATTCTTCTGGGTGGGTATGGAGCAAGATGTTAGACAGCATGTTAAATGCTGTAAGCGCTGCGTTGTAAGCAAGACACCTGAGCCAGAAGCAAGGGCACCGCTCGAGAGCATAAAGACAACCAGGCCTCTGGAGTTAGTGTGCATTGACTTCTGGTCCGCAGAAGATCGCAAGGGTGGGAGTGTTGATGTGCTAGTGGTTACAGACCACTTTACAAAGATGGCACACGCCTTTGCTTGCAGCAATCAATCAGCCAAACAAGTAGCCCGCCAACTGTGGGACAGATATTTTTGCATCTATGGGTTCCCAGAGAGGATCCATGCTGACCAGGGTGCGAACTTTGAGAGTGAATTGATTCAGGAGTTGTTGCAGCTTGCAGGCGTTAAGAAGTCAAGGACAACAGCTTACCATCCTATGGGGAATGGACACACTGAGCGGTTTAATCGCACACTTGGCAGTATGATACGAGCCTTACCCCCAAGAGTTAAGCAGGAGTGGCCTCAGATGTTACAAACGCTGACATTCGCCTACAACTGCACCGCTCATGAATCAACAGGTTACGCACCATTTTACTTGATGTATGGAAGGATCCCTCGTCTGCCGATAGATGTTATGTTCCACTCTGTTGGAAGAGATGACAACATTACGGACTACGGCAGCTATGTTGCAAAGATGAGAGATGATCTCAAGGAGGCTCTTAATCTTGCCCAAATTAATGCCAGCACAAGTCAGCAACGACAGGCTGAATACTATAACAAGAGGACAAAGGGATGTGACATTGAGGAAGGAGACAGAGTGCTGCTAGCCAACAAGGGTGAAAGGGGACGAAGGAAACTGGCTGATAAGTGGGAATCGGTGCCGTATGTGGTGGTTTCTAAAGACCCGAGATGCCACACTTATCGTGTCAAGAATTTCAGCACGGGTCAAGAGAAGGTAGTGCATCGTAACCTTATGTTGCAAGCCAACTTTCTGCCTCTTGAGGAAGGAGAAAATATGTCTTTCCATGATGACTCACTAATCAACCATGAGCAGTCAGACGAGACCGTAACACAGAATTCTGCACTGGGGAGTGACCTTCGTGAAATAGGGCGTACTGCTGAGTGGGTGGCTTCCCTACCTGACACAGATGATTTGGCAGAAGGACGATTAGATACGGGAGGACAGGAGAGCGTGATGGATTCTGAAATGCCTGAAAGTAGATCAGACAATCTGGTCCCAGGATCTGGAAGCAAAGACCTTCATTCAGACTCTCAAGACAGCGTACGCACTGTTGATGTGATGCCCAGTGTTAAAGAGCAGCCGAAATTCAACAGTACATTGTCCATTTCCAGTGCACCCTCTAATGTGTCTGAAGTAGTGACCCAGGTACGAACACGGGTTGGCAGGTTAGTTAGACCTGTAAATAGACTGATTCAGAATATGACTCAGAGAACAACTCACAACGCAGTCAAAGATATTACAAAGTCCCTTTTATTTTAAGATGTTTTAAGTTATGTGGTCCTAGTTATAATTAGGCAGCAGAAAAAGTCATTTGAGTCAAATTGAGTGGTGTATAAGGCACTTCTTGAGCAAAAGAATATCTGAGGGTCTGATCAACTTTCTTTTGTTCTTTGTCCCGTGATGTTCGGGTAACATTTATGTTGCATGACGAAATGGTGTGGCCGGTAACAAATGACTTGCCTTATTTGCTCCCTTTATTGAATGAACGGAAGTGTAGTAGCGCAAGTTTTGTGAAGTTAAGAGGGGAGTATGTAGCCAGTTGGCTATTGATGTGTTTTTTTTTTCTTTGACTAATGATACATTTTATATTTTATGTCCATAAAATATATTCTGTAAATATTGTTAACTTCAGCAAAACTTTTATTAGGTTCATTTTTATTCTTTATTTACAATGGTTCCTATTGGGAGTTCCCATTAATTGTTGTAGGTGGGGCCTTAATTGGTGGGACACTGAAAGGAAATATGTAGCTTCTCCTTTGAGCGTTCGCGCTCAGACGCATAGTGTATGCGAACAGAGAAGCAGAGGTAATTTTTGCTCCCTTATTTGCCTTGCATTTACGGTCTCTTTGCAGTATAATCATTATGTTTATGATGTTAAAAACATTGTTCAGAGTTTCTGTCACGATTGTATCTGTGTGATTAGACTTCCGATGAAAATGGTACTTTTAACCGTGTTTAATTCGGTGTTTCGTCACACGTGTATGTCTCCATGCAGGGATGAGAGAGCAGGCCTTTTGATGCCCATGTGCACTAATTGCCCCATGCTTTTGTTTTAAGGTATGTTAATTCATATGTGATCGTTAATTTAGCCGTTTATTTAGCCATTTATTGTGGCGTTTGCGAATTTATTCAGAATCCATGCATACTTCAGTGTATACTAGGCTGTCTCTGTGCTGATTGCCTCGTGCTGTATTTTCATGCATTGGTACGGTAAATCAATCAGATTTTGACTTAATTCAGAGGCTACAGCATATTTGAATGTTATGTATCTAAGTTTGCATTTACCTGTTATGTGAATAAGTTAAGTAATGTTTGTGTTAAATATATATGTATGCGCTCAGACGCATAGTGTATGCGAACAGAGAAGCAGAGGGATGAGAGAGCAGGCCTTTTGATGCCCATGTGCACTAATTGCCCCATGCTTTTGTTTTAAGGAATAAAACCTGCAATTCTCATCATCCAATGTATGGTGTTGTCGTGTTTCTGTGCTGTCCTGACGTGACCACTTGAAGTCTGCTACAAATACATGAAAATTTTTCAATACAAACATTAGTTTTTAATCTTTTCACAAAGAGTGATACCATTTTATCATGTTTAATATAATCATCACTGTACAGTTTCATCACATCGTTATAGTCATGACCCCTGGTTAAATGAAACAGAAAAAACACAGTGCTGTCCGCAAGTGTCGGATGCAAAATCCTGAACGCGTCTGCCTGAATAGATAGTATCAACTGCATTGGTTACTAGAAAGTTTTTGATGGTGGTTGGAAACCGTTCGCTGTCGGGGGGATTTCCAAAACTGTCGAAAAACCAACCAACTGCATCACATGTTAAATAAACAGCCAACCAATGTTCCCCCGGTAGATGGGTAGGATGTGTGTTAATTATCACCATGGACGGAAAGTTCCTTAATCGTCTTTCTGGTAGTTGATCACTCGGGAGAACCCCGAGAAAATGAACGTTGCAGGAAATTTTGTCCATGATAGCTGTGAGTTGTATAGTATTCATCCCAATAGTAATCGACCAGGACCTGTCTGCGGTTCGACACCTCGACAATACTGTCAAAGACTGCGTAAATGATCAGCGTAATAGTTTGTGGTAACGGTTCTCTGAATCGAGCTTCAAGTCTGATGTTACCGGACTTGACAAGTGATATGTGCTGACCACAGTCTTCGTCAGGTGTGAGGTTAAAAGCATAAAGGGTGTATCCGTTCAGAAAATCATTCCTGTCGAAAGAGAGTGCCTGGTTTTTAAGATGTCTTCCAGATGCTATTGCCAGCTGGTAAAATTCCCGTACCGCCAGCCCTGAATCAAAATCCGGTTGTAACGGTTTGGCGGGGAATTGTTGACCGTCGACGTAGACGGCAAGGAACTCCAAATCGTAATGTTTGAATGCAAATGGATTTTTATCGTAGGCACCTGTGAATGCATCGTTATCGACCATAGCGAGGACGATAGATTTTGGTAGTGTTCCTAAAAACAAATTTTCTTGATTGGAAACACGAGACCCCGCAGGTATGGAGAAGTTTTTTAGACAAACCCTATCTATGGGATACTTGGCTGTAGTGGAGAGCAGCGCATGGGCATGTCCCAGTCTCACTGGTGGTGATACGCTCACTTTCTTGACAAATAGGGATGCTGAAAGAATATTTAATTTGTAAGCCACATCATCGGACCTCATCAGACAGAATTCATCTTTGGCTCTGATCATTCGTAATTTAATGTCAACACCATTCAGCATTAATTTTTCTTGAAAGAAAATATCGCTGTGAATAAGTGCCAGCAGCTCCACCACCTTACTACCGGATGTGAAGCGTGATCTCTTTGTCAATCCACTTTTACGACCGGCGGGGTCATTCACGTCCATGTGACCGGCTGTGTCTTTGTAAAACAGTCCGGCGGAAAAAAGCGATTCCATCTTTACTGTAGTTGATCAGACTCTCGATGATACAGCGATATGGATATGTGCTAGAACTCTGAGATATTAGTCGATCACCGAGGCTCACATCAACTTGTGAGAATATAGTAGTACCTGGGTAATTTATTAGACCAACCTTTGCTGGGTCAGCTATGTTCTCACCATTAGGTTTTGTAATTTTAAGACGTAGATACAGTAATGTGTTATTTAGGCCAACATAATCCTCTCCGTTCCCTGCTATAAAAAACTCCAAAGGTGCAGAGTCCGATATAGCTGATAAAGGTGGTACTTCTAAATATCCGTTTTTCTCAATAACTGTTTGAGTCAGAGGAACCGTAAATAAGTCCAACTCAGACTTGATACACTCTCCTGACATGCGGTGAAGTAATGACATGTTAGAATATGGTTTTTACGAATCTCTTAACCGATACGTTTCGCCTCACAGACTTCTTACGCTTTCTGCGTGTGACTGAGCGCTTCTTGGGTCCACGCTTTGTTTTCTTCTTTATCGAATGACCACACCTCCTTATACCCGGTGGTTTAGACATTCTCTTTCAGGCCATGACCATCAAACCCGAGCCGTCTTGAGATTTAGCGCTATCGTTATACGATCTAGACAACGCGTGTGAGACAACATCAGTTACTATATTTTTAGCAGCTGATTTCTGGTGGGGTTTGGCAATGCTGAATCCTCTTTTTATCAACGGTATGGCCATCCTAAACAAACCTCTGAACAGCCCCCCTAGACCAGCCCCATACATAACACCTCCGGGCAACCCCCCTCCGGCCTGATTTTGGTAATAGTTAACATATTCCGCTCCATTCATCTCACGTGGGTTATAATATGTCATTTTTATTTATTTATTTTTATTTTTTTATTATTATTATTTATTTTCTTAAAAAATAGATTGTTTCACCGGTTTAAAGTGCAGTTTTACAATGACTTTCCCATAAGAAAATGGTATTTCTTTGTTTTGGTCGTCCTTCAGTTCTATGGTAATGTCGGTAATGAGCTCCTTGTTGATCGATGCGTAATGGGGTTTGTCGTGTCTGACACTGACGGTGTCATTGTTTTCATCAGTTATATGTACGCATCTCAAAAGGGGTACATACGGATCACCCACCGATTGATAATGGATAATGTCGCTGTAAACGTACATCCTATAGAAACCCTCGTTAATATCGGATTGATGAGGGGCATACGTAAAATGAGATGTTGTAAAATCGGTTTCTTGATGATAGGCCGAACGTCCTAAAGCTTCACCTGGTTTCATACCTAAAATGGTGGCGAGTTTCCCATGGAAGGTTACCGCGATATTAGGTTTTGCAACCAGAAAGATTTTGTTTTTTAATGGATCATGATTCAATACTGCAGAAGGTGCAAGAACTGTATTTATTGCACGGATTATCTCACGAATGTTCTCGTAGTAGCCCCCCTTTATTTCTAACTTTCGATACAAAAAAGCCTGATAACGCTTTAAACACTTTTTCACTGGGTTTATTTGCATGGTTCGGGGGTGGCGCAGGAGCGATGTGTTTATCGAAAAATCCATCATCATCATTAAAGGAATACCAGCTTCTATGATATTCGATTTCGGCGAGTCCGACTTCCCATTTTCCTTTTAAGTTGATGGATGTAGATAGTCTTGTTCCATAACTAGATATGCGGTTTTCAGGATAAACTGACAGAGATGCGTTGCACGGTAGGGTGACTTAGAAACCGGTGTCGTCCATGGTAACCCTTTTACACTAATGACATCGTCAATGAGCATGTGATGGAATTTAAGGTCTTTGTAAGTCCACTATAGTTTTTTTGTCTACAAAACTATTAAATTTTGAAGGCCATCCTAACCATTTCACTAAAAGAAGCGTAGATCTCCCCTGTTTTTTCTCTCCTAAAATCTTTTCCACCTTAAATGACTTTGTAACGGGGTTCAACGGGCAGTGTTGTTTGTAAAGGAAGAGGACAGGGTCGGGTAGGACTGCTGCTGCGTATTCACGTTTTATTTCCACACAACAAAGAAAAGGTACATGTCACAACGGCGCCAATGCGCATATTCTACATATAACACTGTAGACTTCAGTTTATCTCCAGCAGGCTGGGAGCAGGCAGGGTAGTCAGGCGACAGCAGCAGTCCGTCTCTCTCTCGCTCTTCCGCCGCCTCTGCTTCCCTTATATCTGATCTCTCCACGCCAATCACTGCAATTAGACGCAGGTGTTCGTTATTTGTGCTTAACCCACTTACTCACCGCTTTTCTCCCGATTCGTTCTCCCGCTGCAGACCTCGCTGAACCACGCCCCCCTCGCCACAGACTTGTTTTCACTCATGATTATTTTTTGTAACTCTTTTTCATAAAAAACTCCGTCGATGATCTCTCCGTCATAATCAGACAGTCTGTAGACGGGTGGCTGGCGCGGAATACATGAGGATATAGTGAAAAATTCCTCTGTGTAGTTCTGCTCATATCCTTTCATGAACGGACCTCTCACTTTAGAAATTCGAACGACGTCTCCGATTTTATATTTAAATTCGAACGACTTTCTTACAGGATATGACCAGAAGCTTTTCCCGGATTTCTTGTAGCTTTGCACCGATGAATGGTTCGTCTTTTAATTCATGCAAAATAGCTCCGGCTGTTCCTTGAATTCGCTGAGGATGAGACTTTAAGCCCGACTGGTTCGAAGATCGGGTTTAAGCAGTTTGCGGGTCAGCTCGTCAAAGTGGGTGTCGAAGTAGTATGTGGGGGGTTCAAACAGGCATGAATGTTGTAGCTGGCTTGGATGATTGATTGCACAGCCTTCACAGTCCTCCTTTAGCTTATTATCGATGAGGTGTTGTAGAAGCACTGTAATCAGAGCTTTTACGATTTTGAATCCGACATCGGTGAAGCATCAAAACCTTTATCGGTTGAGGTAGAGGGAGGGTCACACAGACCAGTTAGGAAACTCAGGTTGCGATATCCAAGCTCTGTGCAGAATTTATTTATCCATTTTTTATTGGTATCAGATATCCCTGGTTCGTCTGTCAGAATATTATCAGTAGCATTGTCATCAGGAGGGTCAAGACCGTTGTCGAAAGAGATGCCGTAGCCACGGACGTGAGCCTGCTCTGATGCGTCGTCTTGAGACATGGCTCATAAAAGACGTTCTGTGGGGGTGGTCTGACTTACTACGCCTTATAATGGCAGTAGTGAATGGGCGGGGACGGTACAGAGTATGTTCCACTGCGCGCGCATCTCTCGGAGTGGAACAACTGCACTTTAATTTTGTTGTATCCATCGCGCATGTCACACCACTTGAACATATTGTTTATGATTGAGAAAAGCCAACTCAGCAGAACCCGATCGCGCCACTTGAACAAAAATTGCATCTCGTACATATCGTGATGTTCATTTTGTAAGATGGGCCCTGAGCGATCGGTGAGCTTCGTCTTGTCTTTGCAGCAGAAAATGTAAACACACTCATTGTCCTTCTTTTTAGAGTGATCACCGATCACTCGGTAGCGAACATTCGGAGTCACCCCGTCCCACTCTGCGATGTACAATGGCTCTCCACCACAGTCATCCAGATCTTTCCACACATGGGTGTAAAATAAAGTCCAATCTTTATCAGAAAATTCCAGGCAGGGGTCTACTCCTGGTATAAATTCACCGGCGCCGTCAGTGCTGTAGAGCATAACGACTCGAGATGGTTTATGGAAAATGTAACCGAATACACGATTACTATCCAACAAAAATTCATCTCTCACACACTCTTTATTCTCGTGGAGAAACTTTGTCAAATAGACATACCCGCATGCTTTTCTCGGAGTCAGGCTTTCCATCATCTCTTTACCCCATTCTGTCTCTGGGGTTTTAGGTGAGTATAAACCAGCAATGTTTCACAACTCTTTTTCCGTTTCCACAGAATCTTGGTCTCTATTTATATACTCATGAGATGGAATGCGGATGTTGCCGCATGTGTTTTGCACATGTCTCACCCTCAACACTTCAAATACAACCTGTCAAAGTTTATAAACGACCCATCTGCAATTTGTTCACCCAGAAGACATCCAAACACCCATAGGACAACATCGTTATTCATAATATGTGCCGTCAGTAATATTCCCCAGAGGATATCGTCAATGTCAAAGGTCAAGGGTAATAGAATGGTCAATCGTGAGGGTAACATGGGTGGTCCCTATGGGGGTGTGTAGGTCAAAGGTCATCATCAATCATTTTGACATTGTGTCCCCCCTATTTTCTCTCTCAAACACAGAAAATATACAATGTTGAAGTTGTTTTTATTTATTTTATTATTTACAGATATTTACACATTTAACACGTTTCATTGGTGTGGATTGGAGTATTTGAATGTTATTTTTGTTGGCAGTGTTACTGAGCTGAAGCTAGCGTGAAGGCCTGTCTATATAAAAATACATTCTTTATGCAGACCCAATCCGGCGATCTCCTGTCGTTCTTCACACATATACAACACAACGCAGACCACAGAAGCATACAGTTACATTGGTGATGTGACCTGTTCGATTGTTCAGCGGCTGCCGAACTCCCGAGATTGCTGCACGGAGATTAGAAGTCGTCGGATTTCACCGCTTTTCCGCTTCATCGGAATTCGTCCAGACTTGCAGTGAAACAAAAAAGGTCACAGTATTCATAACCAAAGGAAAGGACTTTGTGACTGATCTGTCTCCAATCTACACCTTTTCTTTTGCGTTTTCATTTTTAATATTGTTTAATATAAAGTTTTGCATGGTCTACTCTTCGAGTGTTTTAGTTTTCCTCACTGATAAAGTTAATCAGTATTTCCTCAAAGCTCTTTCTGCTTGATCATTGAAATACGCTGTTGTTGCTTCAGAAGGATTGAATGTTTATGGTTTTATTCATGAATTTCCTCAGATCTGCTTTTCAAACTGGTTAACTCTTGTGTGCTGTTCAGGATGTTTTCATCCACTATGGGGAATTTTTGAGAATTAATTTGGCCATAACTTTCTCCGTGTTTCAGCAAATGGAATGATTTTTGGTGACATCTTATTTTGACACATATTTTGGGAAAATGCTTTGAAAAGTTTCAAAAACTCAACAGTACTCTGTGGGCAAATTCACTACCCTTTCGTTATGTTTGTGGCTGAAAACAGCCACTACTTTTAACTGCTTTAATAGATTTAAGCAAAAAAAATTGAAAAATTATTTATCCTCAGTCCTGATCAAAACAAAATGTCACTGATTTGGGGGAATCTGATGTCACTGAAATCCACCGCTCCGATCTAAAGATATTGCTCGTTGGGTTCGAGCACAAAAAGTGCGCAGTTAGCCAAGTGTGTGTGAGACAAGTGATTATTCCTGTGATTTGGCAAATTCAAGTAAAGGTCAGCTTTGGATTTGCTTTACATGTCATTCCAAGTTGAAAAAGGGTGAAACGTCAGCAGAAAGTGCTGTTAACAATCTGGAATAGCAGAAGAGCTTAGTTGCCTTAATAACTTAGAGCAACATTTGATTTCACTGCATATTCCATTGATGAAAATGTTGGCTTTGCCAAAAGGTGGTCAAAATGCAGTTCATGGTCCTGTGACTTGTGTGCCAGCTAATGCTAAAAACACAACAAACGTTCTGCTGGAACAGAAGCTGAAGGGTCTTTTGTCTGTGGGAAGTTAAAGCGCAAATTGACTCATAAGAGGGACATAATAAGTATCCGTATGTTGATACAAATAAAATTATACAAGCATTGTGCTACTTAAAGCAATACCATAAGTTTTATTCAGAGATAGTTTTCAATAATGATTGGTTTAATGAGTTTACTAGGCAAGAAAATGAAGCTGATAAAGATAACATTGAGGCGAGTGAAGTGGAAAATGTAAATGTTGATGTTCCATGATAGGCAACAGCGCTGTGTGTTTATGGACACTAGATATCGGACAAGAAGTTCTTGATCAGTACTTTGATGGGATCTTGACTGTTGCTCCTGCTGAAGGGAATAATCCAGTGAAAATGCTTGCGGATGAAACAAACGAGGCAAAATGTTTTCCTGTTTTATTTCCAGAAGGTTGCACAATTTATCGTGACAAAAGGGCTCAGAGATTAACATTGTCACGCTATTTTAATAATAGAATTTTGCATGCTGATGGAAGATTTGCGCAAAATGTTGAATATATTTTTTATGCACAGTATTTGTCTGAAATTGCACAGGTAGTGTCTAGTGTATCTATCGCTCTAAGGAAAGGGCATGGGTGAAGTCAGTCCATACCAAGTGACGTGTTTAAAGACACAGAGTCCTTGAGGAAAGTTCTTCATTTTGATGAAGGGTTTTTGAAACCCACCCGTGGCACTCCATCATTCTGGCAAGGTGTGCAAAAAGATCTGTTTGCTATGGTCAGTGTCCATTTCCCATAAACCCCATCCCCATTCACTGATCACCGCAGCAGATTTTATCCCACTGACTCCTGCGTAACGGTCACACAGATCGGCATTCCCACCTGGTTTTGCTCGTTTTCATCTGCTGACACGAGATGGAAAAATTTGATGTCAAGTATATTGAAACATGAAGGAAGACAGGAAACTTTAGATCGGCTTGAATGGGCTGACAAATGTGAGCTTTTGCGTCGCAATCCTGTTACTGCAGCTGGCATGTTTGATTTTAGATGGCATTGTTTTTTGAGAGAGGTCCTTATGTCACCTGTTCACCCCACAGGAGAAATCGCTGATTATTTTTATAGGGTTGAATTTCAACAATGTGGTTCTCCCCGTGTTCATAGTTTATGTAATCACTATGGATTATACTGACTATACCTTATTGTAATATAGAGTGTAAACGAAAGCTGTGCCTGAATCCACTGTTGTCACGGAGCTAAAGGCAATGAATCCCATTAAAATGGTGAGTTGCCTATCTAGGCATCTGAGTTCGCTAATATTCATGCTAACAGGCCAGGCTTTTGCTGCCCATTTTTGTATTTAACCTAGTCTGCTGAGTTTAGGAGTTCGCTAGCATCTATGTTAATCTGTGTTAATAGTTGAATCAATGCAAAGGTGCTCATTGTGTAAAGCCAAAGGTGTAAAGCCTGCTGTGTGCATATGTTAATAAGGTAATTAGCCACAATGGGCTAGCGAAATGTTGGTTAATGTCTTTGAAACCATCAAGTTATTTCGGTTGTGGGTTATAAAAAGAAATGCTAACTTTTCATACTGTTGCTAAATAGTTAGTTTGTTAAATAATGATGTTAAAAATTGTGGATTTAATTGTGGTCACTGAAGTTTAAAGAGGTAATATTTTTAGTGCATTCTTTCCACTGTTACCGGTGCAGAGGGGGATAAATAAACACACTAACGCCTTAATGCCTCTAATTTAAAGTGATACAATTTGATTAATGTTTACATGCAATTTGTGCAGTTTTATTCTTCATACTGTTAATGTTACAACTGTAAGGTTTCATAAAACCTGAATTTAAAATGTGTCTTTATGAAGGATGCAATTTATGTAAATATACTTTTGATACTAGAGAGAAATTCATATAATTTTGATACCTGAGAAGAAACATAAGAGCTGTTGTACAACAAGAGAAAGATTTTTATATTGCATTATAGGTGTATGGAAATATTATCTAATTTTATTTTGTAGAAGCCTGTAGCAGTCCATTTATTCACTGAATGGTAATTGAAAGAAATGATTTGGCCTTATTTATAGGTCAGGTTTTGGTAAAGAGTTGGAAACATCGTGCAGAGATCCTTTCCACGGAGTGATACAGATCCATACGTTCCAGACGTTCTCCCAGAGATTCATAGATTCCCAGTCCAGGTGGCTGGGTGGCAAGCCAACCGTGTTTGTGACTCTGACTTTAGGCGGATTGCCAGGATCATCTTCTTCAACTTCATGGTGGTAGGACAAACACTATCACAAGATAAAAAAAGGGCCCCAACGGTGAAACTGAACTTTTGTCGACCAACGCAGGTCGAACCGAGAATGAACTGAGCTCAAAGATACTGAAAAGAGAGGGTTTTTGTTTTGTTTACGTGCGCACTTTATTATTTTAGTTGTTATTTATTTTTTTTTCCCATAAATGTGTTTTTTTTTCTTGTATGTATGTTCCACCCTGTGAAGTTAATACAGGTTGTCTAAACTGTCATTCTGGTGTGGTATTTTCTTATTGATATTCAATTCTCAGGCTCTTAACAATTTAGCGTCTTCTGATTCTGGTCCAAATCGTATTTCTGATAACCTCTACGACTACTTGAGACTATTAAACCTATGTACATTATTACTACCTCGTAATAAGGGTTACAACAGCACTGTAATAAACTACATTTAACAAGTTGATAACACAAACTAATGGTCAACGTAACGTCTCATAGAACACTTTCACACATTTGATCATCTAACCATGACATGAACACTTTTAACACAGTTTAACATTTTATGAGCGGAGCTCATGAAATCGTACCTCTTCTCTCCAACAGCATTGCAGGAAAGAGGATGAACTTCTGATTGCGCTGCGATTTGAACACCACTCATGCATGACGTCAGCCGACGTACATACCATACTCAATAACGCACGCAACATTTTCAAAATAAAATATAGCTGCAAGCAGCGATGACGGGCCCAAGCCGGTGGCACCGCCACCTCGGTGGTTTAAGGACAACTGTGCACGGCGGGCAAAATGAATTTAAACGGTGTCTCCAGTTGGAGACTGACCAGTTAGTTGAGTCAGATTATTCAATAACATTTTAAACAAAAAGAATGAAGTCTATACTGTGACAGAAATTAATCTTTGACGTTGTCTTAATATATATATTCAAATATAAAACTAAATAGTCAGTGAAATACAAATGAACTGGTTCTTTGCCTTTATTTCTTTATACAAATTTATAGAATAGAAGGGCTAAGTGATTTCCCATCCTATAATGCAGACAAAAGGAGACAGCAATGAAAGGGTTAAACCTGCAAGACCCTGAGAGAGAGAGAGAGGTGGGGGTGTATTCAGAAGAAATATTTTAAAGAAAACAAATATATTGATCTGAAACATAGCACATTCATTTTAAATTCAAGAAATGAACTGGTTCTATGCCTTTATTTTATTACTACACGGCAGAGGTTTACTGTTGAAATTAGACATACATAAATACTGTTAACTGTTACTGTTATCATACATACTGTTAAAGAGTATAACCAAACATTTAATTTTACGGGTTGCCTTAAAGGCCTTTTTTTCTGTGTGTGTATGGTATGATGATAGTTTCTCTCAAATGAAACAGTAAAATGTTCACTAAGGGCCCTATGATTTCGCGAAATGGAATCGCGAAATTCATTCATAATAAAAGGAATTTACTGTTTAAGGGGGAACTTTTTTTAAATTTTCGATGAATACATCAAAAGCAAGTTGGTACACTTCAATTAAATCGCGATATGGAGTAGTATATGTTAACATTAAACGGTAAAAATACTATTAAAATATGAATCCATGTTTTGTGTGTGAATGAATTGTTCAGCAGTAAACCGCGTACCTGCCACATTCATCCTAACAATCCGCGTTACACAGTAAAAAATCAAATGTCCCTGCATTTTCTACAAAAAGCACGTTCAACACGGACACGCAGACACCCACTAATACAGCATTTAGTCAACAAACTACTTACTTTAGTGATATGAAAACATATACTGTAGTGTACTGTATAACATACCGCTTTTAAATCCACTTTCATCTCAAAAATAGGTATATGCTGCCCTCTAGTGCTCATTATAAATATATGACACTGTTTCCCTTCATTTTAATTTACACATACATCTTGAAATTAAAAAATAAATTAAAATGTGTTTATTTATGATATTTGTACTATTAAATATAGAAATTAGGTGTGTATAATTCAATTATTCATGAATAATTGACAACTTCCGAATTCCCTTCCGAATTGTACAACTAAGCGCGATCTTAGGAGACGCTACGCGTCTCAAATCTTCCAAACTGTAATGAAGCTTTTTAATATGGTCTTGTGATCGAATCTTGCCTAATCGCTTGAATGTTTTAATGAAAAAAGTTTAAAAACACTTAAAATCGAGGGGCTTTCACGCGGTCATGATCACTCGCTTTCAGAGAAATGACGCGCGGCTCTTTGTTTAATCCGTTAGGAAATGAAGTTTGCACAGATGCCACACAGCGTCAACACATTAACAGTCATACACATAAATATTCAAACAAAGGAATGAAAAGAACATGAAAAAATCACATGTAAATGAGTTCGTGATCATTCACAGACATCATGAAACTGTAAACACGGCTCGCGATCTCTACTTGATGTGCTCTTGATGCGCTCTCTACGCGATCTCTCTCTTTCATGTGTTTATATTGTAGAATCGCTGGAATGTCTTCAGCATCTTCAGTATGTTGTCATCATGTGCAGAAGTTTTTTATTGGTTATTTGCAGAAGTTTATATTTTAATTTTATTTCTTAAAATCACTGCATGTGTAAAGTTATTTGTATAACTGGGCGCGATCATTATTAGGTTGTGTGACAGAAAATGCTCACTGATCACTCGCTTTCAGAGAAATGACGCGCGGCTCTTTGTTTAATCCATTAGGAAATGAAGTTTGCACAGATGCCACACAGCGTCAACACATTAACACAGTCATGTGTTTCTTTGCTTGTATATTATACAATCGCTTGAAAGTTTTAATGAATGAAATGACATGTAAACGAAGACTGTCGTGAGTTGTAAAACGAAAGCGGTTGTTCTAAACTCGGCGCTCGTGTGCTTCTATGAGTGAACAGTTCTGTCCACTAGAGGGAGCCACGAGACCGTTTTTTAAAAATTCAGAGCTTGATTATTCAAAATAGCCATATTCAAACCAAAATATCTGACTTCCTGTTGGTCGGAGCTAATGACTGTAAATTAGAAAGTTGTCTGGCTAAATTAGAACAATATGTATGCCGAGTTTGGTGACTGTAGGTTAAACTAACCCCCCAACTTTTGTCAAAAGATGGTGCTACAGAGCCCCTCCACCACGCCCATTTTTAAAGCTTTGCCCATGTCTATTAGATGACAATATTCACGTGTGTGTCGAGTTTCATGCAATTTGAAGCATGTTAAGAGCCTCAAAAACACCCAAGAATATTATTAAAGTTTGACGTCTTGCCATGGCAACAATATTTAAGATATCACAAAGACATTCACATGTCTACATCTGAAATGTTTGGACATTATAATGAAGAAGTTTGAAGCAAATCGGGTAAAAATAAGAGGGTGATCTCAAAGCATTTTGAAAGTGACACATTTCCTGCTGCCAATTGGTGGCGCTATATCTTTGACTCACAATAGTCACATCCATGTGCTCGGCCTCCTACAACGAACACACAGGTGAAGTTTCATAAAAATCAATGAATGTATGCAGACGTTATAACACACTTCCTGTTTCTGTTTTCTCGCCATCAATTCATTGCCTCGCCACGGGCAAACCGTTTGAGATATCAAAAATCCCCTGGAGATTTGGCATCATCAATGTCTTGACTTCATGCTGACCGAGTTTGGTGGTGATCGGATTAAGCGCCTAGGAGGAGTATATCAAATTCCAGAGCATGCGTTTTTCAAACAACCCATAATAGCTCACTTCCTGTTGAGGCGGCGAACAACTTAGAGCACGAAAGTTGTCAGTGCCGATGAGGTGTATATGTTTACTGAGTTTCATACCAATATGTGCAAGCGTGTTTGATATATGGACCAAGATTTCGGACCCCATTCAAGGGGGCGCTGTCGAGCCCCCCTTCCACGCCCGGGTCCCAGCCTCTGTGACGCCCTAATGGCCGCCGGTTCCAATATGTGTGAAATGTTTCAAGAGTTTTCGAGCATGTTAAGAGCCCCAAAAGTGCCTGAGTTTCATCCAATTTGAAAGATGCCCAGAGTCTCAAAACCATCTAAAACAAATATTTTGATCTGACACTTTGATCTGTTGCTATGACAACAGTGTTTCGAATATATAAGATCTTTTTACAGGTCTACATTCGCCATGTCTTGACATTGTTCTGGTGAAGTTTGAAGCAAATCGGGTAAAAATAAGAGGGTGATCTCAAAGCATTTTGAAAGTGACACATTTCCTGCTGCCAATTGGTGGCGCTATATCTTTGACTCACAATAGTCACATCCATGTGCTCGGCCTCCTACAACGAACACACAGGTGAAGTTTCATAAAAATCAATGAATGTATGCAGACGTTATAACACACTTCCTGTTTATGTTTTCTCGCCATAAATTCGTTGCCTCGCCACGGGCAAACCGTTTGAGATATCAAAAATCCCCTGGCAATTTTGCGTCGTCAATGTCTTGACTTCATGCTGACCGAGTTTGGTGGTGATCGGATTAAGCGCCTAGGAGGAGTATATCAAATTCCAGAGCATGCGCTTTTCAAACAACCCATAATAGCTCACTTCCTGTTGAGGCGGCGTACAACTTAGAGCATGAAAGTTGTCAGTGCCGATGAGTTCTTCATGTCTACCGAGTTTTGTACCAATACGTTCAAGCGTGTTTGATATATGGACCAAGTTATTGGACCCCATTCAAGGGGGCGCTGTCGAGCCCCCCTGCCACGCCCGGGTCCCAGCCTCTGTGATGCCCTAATGGCCGCAGGTTCCAATGCGTGTGCAAAGTTTCAAGAGTTTTCGTGCATGTTAAGGGCCCCAAAAGTGCCAAAAACCTTGAATAAAAAATAATAATAAATAATAATAATAATAAGAAATATAGCTGCGAGCAACGATGAGCGGGCCCAAGCCGGTGGCACCGCCACCTCAGTGTTTTAAGGACAACTAGGCACGGCGGGCAAAATGAATTTAAACGGTGTCTCCAGTTGGAGACTGACCAGTTAGTTGAGTCAGATTATTCAATATAATACTAACTAAAAGCGATCATATCATAGCAAAGTTATCATTAGCAGTTCAAAGTGTTATATATTCAGCTGAATTTATCTTATTATATTGTTAAACTAATTATATGAAACTAAATAGTCAGTGAAATACAAATGAACTGTTTCTTTGCCTTTATTTTTTTATACAAATTTATAGAAGAGAAGGGCAAAGAGATTTCCTATATTATAATACAGACAAAAGGAGACAGCAATGAAAGGGTTAAACCTGCAAGACCCAGAGAGGGAGAGAGAGATATTCAGAAGAAATATTTTGAAGAAAACAAATATATTGATCTGAAATATAGTACATTCATTTTAAATTCATCCAGGTTCCATTGAATTTATCTTAAGGTATTTTACGTTATTTTTAACCATATTATTAAACTAATCATATAGAACCATATAGTCAGTGCACTACAACTGAACTGGTTCTATGCCTTCCTATCCTATAATGCAGACAAGGGGACACAGCAATGAAAGGGTTAAACCTGCCAGACTAAAACACAGAGAGACGTTGGGGTTTTTGAACTGTCTGAATGTGTGTGCGTGCAATGTATGAGGAGAGCACGAATGTAATATAAATGATAACGATCCAAATACGATTTATTTGCAGAGGTTTATATTTTAGTTTTATTTTTTAAAATCCCTGCATGTGATGTAGTTATTTGTATAACTGGGCGCGATCATTATTAGAAGACGCTGCGCGTTTCTTTGTGTGACAGAAAATCTTCCAAGCTATAATTGAAGCTCTTTAAAACATTCTTGTGATTAAATGTTGTGTAATCGCTGGAATGGAATGGAATCGCTGGAATGAACAAGGTTAAAAAACACGTAAATGATTTCGTGATCACTCTCACAGAAATCATCAAACTGTCAAACACGGCTCGCGATTTCTACAGGAAAGTCTTTCATGTGTTTATTTGCTTGTATATTGTAGAATCGCTGGAATGGAATGGCTATTAAATATAGAAATTAGGTGTGTATATTTCAATTTTTAATGAATAATTGACAACTTCCAAATTACCTTTTTGTTCTTAATTTAAACCAAGAACAAGTATATTGATCTGAAATATAGTACATTCATTTTAAATTCATCCAGGTTCCATTGAATTTATCTTAAGGTATTTTACGTTATTTTTAACCATATTATTAAACTAATTATATAGAACCATATAGTCGGTGCACTAAAACTGAACTGGTTCTATGCCTTCATTTTTTATGAGAAAAGCTTCTTTAAAAAGCTTTATTAAAAAGCTTCTTTTACAGTTTGGAAGATTTTCTATGTTCTTGTGATCGAATCTTGTCTAATCGCTTGAATGTTTTAAAGAATAAAGTTTAAAAACACTTAAAATCAAGTGGCTTTCACGCGGTCACGATCTCTCGCTTTCAGAGAAATGACTCGCGGCTCTTTGTTTAATCCATTAGGAAACGAAGTTTGCACAGATGCCACACAGCGTCAATACATTAACACAGTCATACACATAAAAATTCAAACTTCAATTTCAAAGAATTGAAAGGAACATTAAAAAGATTCTGAAAGAACGCGCTTCGGACGCGATCGTTCTCATACGCGGCGCATCTATAATTGTCACAGAACAACTTCCAAACTCAAATTAAGCTTTTTAATACATTCTTGTGATTAAATCTTGCGTAATCGCTGGAATATTTTAACTTATGAGTTTAAAAAACACAAATGAGCTCGTGATCATTCACAGACATCCAATGGTTCCAATGCGTGTGCAAAGTTTCAAAAGTTTTCGTGCATGTTAAGGGCCCCAAAAGTGCCAAAAACCTTGAATAAAAAATAATAATAAATAATAATAATAATAAGAATAAGAATCCTAAGGAAAACAATAGGGCCTTCGCCCTTACAGGGCTTGGGCCCTAAATACCCCAAAACAAGTATTAATAGGAACAAATCATTCATATATATATATATATATAATCTGGTGTAACAACATATCCCTGCTACACAAACACAGGTGCTCATCTCATCTCTTTCTAAGGCATTCAGATAAATGCTATAAATCATTATTCAAAAAAAATCACTGTGCACTTCCAGTCAAATATTGCACTGCAAACATCAATAACTGCTTTTGAGGTTCACGTCCTGGCAAATGACCCTGGAATAAGTGTGATAATCCACTGCTAGCTGTACGTTAAATGATTTGAATGCACTCCGCTTCATGGCAGGTAGTTATTTGCCCCACGTCGTGCATTAAAATCATTTAATGCACCGGCTAGCCATGGATTATCCCTTTTTACATGTTCGAATTAGTCATTCATTCATTATTTTTTGTCACATTGCACACCCCAAATGTGCAGCTGGACATATCATATGATTGTGTGTGCAAACTTTTTTTACTTTTATGCAGGTGGACTGAAGAGGAATTGATTGACCAAAGTTTACTGGTGCTGGAGACCATCTCCAGGACAGTGAGCCATTTTGTGCCCAAGTATTTTTAAAGGGTTAGTTCACCTAAAAATGAAAATTCTGTCATGAATTGCTCTCTCGTATTATTCCACACAAACACAAATCAAGATATTTTAATGAAGTCTGAGAGCTTTCTGTCCCTAGATAGATCCAACACAATTTACACATTCAAGCCCAGAAAGGTAGGACAGACGTCATTAAAGTAATCCATGTGACTCCAGTGGTTTAACCTCATTTTTTTGAAGTGCTTTGTTTGTGCAAAACAACCATAATTTACCACTTTATTTGCCAATATTATCTAAAGCGTGTTCACGTGACAATGCCAGCTCTTTCATGAACACCACATGCATCCATTGTGATGCATTGCAGAATTTTTATATTTCATAAAGTGGTCTTTTTTTGTTGTTCAAACAAAGCAAACTTTATAAAACTGAGGTTAAACCATTGAATTCACACGGATTACTTTCATGATGTCTTTGCTAAGACATTCGTTTTGGGCCTTGAATGTGTAAGTTGCATTGGCTCTTTTTGGAAGGACAGAAGGCTCTCAGTTTGCATTCAAATATCTTCATTTGTGTTCTGAAGATGAACAAAGGTTTTACAGGCGTCGAACAACATGAGGGTGAGGAATTAATGACTGAATTTTCATTTTTGAGTGAAATAACCCTATAAAATACTGTGTTAAAGGTTACATTTAAAGTACGGAGAACTTCTATTACAATTGTTGTTTTTTGCATTTCTACGTTGTGTCAGAGTGTAAACTATTAAACTTGATTACTGTTGTTTTTTTACTATCATTATTTGCTTTACATGTTATTTAAGATTTGTTTGTACATTGTGCTTCATTTAGACCAGTCCTGAGGTTTCTGATCAACTTTTTAATTTTTGACTACTAATGATTTATTTTTACTTCTTTCATTACTTGATTTAAATGTTGTTAATTTGTTGGTCACCTGTTTTGTTATAATGTTGATGATTTTATTAAAAAAAAATAAACATTTTCATGAAATTGTTAATGATAATAAAGTATTAATGTAATAAAGTATTTTGACATACTGAACCTCTAGAGTTTATTTTTTCAAGTTACACCTTTCATGTTTTGTGATGTTCTGAATGAGTGGCAGTGGAATATAAACATATAGCCTACACACACACACACACACACACACACACACACACACATTATGAGGGGCCAGTCCAGCACCCAATGAAAAACCCATACTGGGCTCTGGTAGATCACATGTGGGCTTCATGAAGAGGGGGCAGTGTGGCTCTTATATGTTGCCCAGCTGGGCCTCACGTAAGCCCCATTCAGATTCTATAACAACAAAGAGTGGGAAACAGGCAAGTAAGAGAGTAAATACAGGAGAATTATGGCCGTCATTTCTAAGTACCACACTTCCCGCTGCCAACAGGTGGCGCTTTGACCATAACTAAATATTGCCATGTAGATGACTTCAGGCCAGGACTCTTCTTAAACAGATCGGACATTGAATGCCAGAGTTACAGCTACTTCCTGTTTCATGGCAAAACACTGAACTTTGTCAGGCTGCCACGGACACGCCCTTCAGTGAAAACTCAAGATCTTTAACGTCACAAAGACCTTTATATTAGACTAACAATGTATAATGTTGATCTGATAAAATCTCTGGGAGGAGTTTGTTTAAGTACAACGTATGGAAATTGCAAAATTTTGCTCCCCAGGGACTTTTTTGTAGGTATTGGGCTGTTGCATGACTCTACCAAATTTCATACTGGTTTGTAAAACGTAGCATGAAAGACGCTTAATTGAAATTTTGAAGGTGTTGCTATGGAGCCCTTCTGCCACACCTCATTCTGAAACCCACATTAGACGTACATTTTCACCACTTCTGATGCAGAGATCTGCACTTAAAACTGTGATCCATTATTCCAAGAGGAAGAATTGACTGAGCAATTACAACAGGGTCCTCACAACATCAGTGCTCTGCCCTAACAAGAGAAAGTTAAATATCAGAAAACTTTGCAGACTTCAGCAGATTCTGTGGCTTTTAATGAGGTTTGGCTCAATCTTTGTAAGTTTTCTGATCATCTGTCTTCAGATAAGTAAATACAAGAACAAAAGTATGAAACCAAGTATGCAGGAAAGTTGCTTGCATTAATGCATTTATTCATTTGGCAGACAATTATTCAATGCAATGCGTCACTCATGATTCGCCGCGCACCCGTTCCCTTATTGGACCTTCAGTCACAGTCAATCTCAAAGCTGGCGCTCAGTGAGCGGAACCACAGTCGGTCCGGCCGACGGTGACGTCACTCTCACACCCTCTGTATAAAAGCTGCTCAGTCCATCCAAATCCAGCAGCTCCAGGACTTTCATTCTGCTCTCATCTCCATCACTCATCTGCTGAAGGAAGGAGATATGCTTCAGCCCTCGGCTCTTAATATATCGTGTTTCCATCTGGATTTGATCATTGTGTTTGAGTCCCTGAGTTGTCCTCAGTGTGAAAATATGGATCTCAAAATCATACAGTCACTGCTGGAAATGGTTCAAAAACGCAAAAGATGCCGGAAAACTGAAGAATTTTTGGGACCTGGAGGATTTTTTTGAAGAGCAGAGCTCAGTTTAACTGCTCAGGACAAACAAGCGCCTCATGAACAACCGTCGCAAATAATAAAAGGATCTTCCAGGGAACGACACACAGTATTAAGAATCAAGGCTTCATAAACTTTAGAATTGGATCATATTTATAAATTCAGCTATTTTTTGTCTTCTGGACTTTATGAAGACATATTTTATGTAAAATATCTTACTCAGGACAGTACTAAATAAAAACTGACATGCATTTCGTATGATCCCTCTTATTTTGCTAAAATTGTTCACATTTTCACAGATTCTGCAAGTGGTTCACAAACTTTCATGAAGCACTGAATGCATGCTTGATACAAAAACGTGTTTGAATATCAAGTCACCTTTACTTATAGCGCTTTTTACAATGCAAATTTGACAGTCAAAACAACTCTTAGGTATCTCATTATTACCAGAAAGTATCTCATTATGATGAGAAAATATCTCATAATCTCACTATTATGAGAAAGTATCTCATTATCATGACAAAATATTATTCAGGAGTTCATGTGCCCATATAATCTCAGCGTAAGTGGTGAACAGATTTGTTTGCTGTCTGCTGTAGAGAAGCTCAGAGAGGAGATTCTTCTCCAGCTCCGATTGCCTCCTATAACAAACAAAATTGTACAAAAATGAGGAGAAGGAGAGGAGGGATGCCGAAAGCACTAACTACAGAAAGAGGTAAGATACTGGTTTTATACTCTGGTATTAATTGAAAGATGAGACGGGCACAGTACTCCTCCTGAAATTACGTTTAATAACATCACTTACGAGAAAGAATCTCCTTATTACTAAAAAGTATCAATAAGTGAAAGTATCACATTATCACGGCAAAGTATCATTACGAGAAAGTATCTCATTATTATGAAAAATCATTATTACAAGTACCTCAATATTACAAAATCTGTCATTGTCACAAGAAAGTGTCTCATTATGAGATATATTCTCTGAATATTACGACTTTTATGAAAAATTGTCATTATTATGTGAAAATAAGTCGTAGTCAGACTTATAAATTGACTTTTAAATTTATATTTGTACTCAACTGTGAAAAACTGACTGAATTTTAATGCCAAACATGTATGTGTGGAAATGTCCTGTTGCTCGTGGCTGTCAGGAAACTGACTCAGTCCACACAGATGAACTGCTTACAGTGACTTCAGACTGTGGTGATGTGGTTTCTCCACTGCATGGATCTTCATGTGTCTCTTCAGATGACTTTTAAACCCGAAACTCGTTCCGCACTGACCACACGTGTGCGGCTCCTTCATGTGAACTCTCAGGTGTGTCTTCAGGTTTGATGACACAAGAAATGTTTTGCTGCATTGATCACATGTGAACGGCTTCTCTCCGGTGTGGATCCTCATGTGAATTTTAAGAGCGTTTCTGCTTGAGAATCTCTTCTCACACTGCTCACACATGTGCTGCTTCTCTCCCGTGTGGATTCTCATGTGTTCTTTAAGGTGAGCTGATTGTGTGAAGCTCTTCCCACATTGATCACACGCGTACGGCTTCTCTCCCGTGTGGACTCTCATGTGTGCTGTACGATGTGCTGATTGTGTGAAGCTCTTCTCACACTGATCACACGCGTACGGCTTCTCTCCATTATGAAGTCTCATGTGAAGCTCAAGAGAATGTTTGTATGTTAATCTCTTTTCACACTGATCACACTTGAACGGCTTCTCTCCAGTGTGGATCCTCATGTGAAGCTGGACATTTTGTTTGTTTGGGAAACTCTTCCCACACTGATCACATGTGAACGGCTTCTCTCCGGTGTGAACTCTCATGTGACGCTCAAGATGACTTTTACTTGGGAATCTCTTTCCACAAGAATCACACTTGAACGGCTTCTCTCCAGTGTGAACTCTCATGTGAACCTGAAGATTTTTTTTGCTTGAGAAACTGTTTTCACACTGATCACATGCATGCAGATTCTCTTCTCTGTGGATCTTCATGTGGTGATTAAGACTTGATTTTTCTGTGAAGCTCTTCCCACACTGATCACATGTGAACGGCTTCTCTCCGGTGTGAATTCTCATGTGAACATCAAGACGTTGTTTGATTGTGAATCTCTTTTCGCACTGATCACACATATACGGCTTCTCTCCAGTGTGGATCCTCATGTGAACATCAAGACTTGATTTCTCTCGGAAACTCTTTCCACACTGATCACATGTGAACGGCTTCTCTCCGGTGTGGATTCTCATGTGTGCTTTAAGGTGTCCTGATTGAGTTGAACCTTTCCCACATTGATCACACTTGAACGGCTTCTCTCCAGTGTGGATCCTCATGTGAACCTCAAGATGTTGTTTGATTGAGAAACTCTTCCCACACTGATCACATGTGAACGGCTTCTCTCCGGTGTGGATTCTCATGTGAACATCAAGATGATGTTTGTTTGTGAAACTCTTTCCACACTGAGTGCAGGTGAAAGATTTCTTGGCTCTTCTTTTCTTTAAAAATGTATTTTTATTCTTTGAGCAACTCAAAGGTTTTTCTCCAGGTTTGACATGATGTTCCTCCTCCATTTCACTCAGTTCTTCACTCTCCTCACTCTCTTCCATCAGCTCTGAAAAAATAAATTAATAAAAGTTTAATTTCATTTTCAGTAAATTTACTCATTATTATTTTTTAAACATTACAGTCCCATGTTTGTGTAGTGAGAACGACAAATTTATTTGACCAACAACACAATTATCCCGCATAATATGAACTTTAAAAAATAGACAACAGTGCCATGATACACAAGGATGCCTCATATTGTGTTACTTAATTACAATGTTACAAAAGCTTTCTATTTCAAATAAACTGTTAGAGTTTCATGTTCTGTCTATCCGTTTCCCCAGTCCTGTCTTCAGTCACGTGTTCCTTGTTTTGAGTTTCAGTTTGTCATCGTCTCATTATTAGTCTATCGTCTTCAGCTGTGTCTTGTTTGTAATCATGTCAGTCACCTGTGCCCTACTCGTTATCCTCTCGTGTTCCTCTGTATATATTCCCTCTGTGTCAGTCCAGTGATGGTCAGTCGTTAAAGTTTCGTGGAGATGTTATGTTCATGTTCATGTCCTGTATTCCTGCATTCCTGCCCTGATTCCGTTCAGCAATAAACTGTTGGAAGTTTATATACCGTCTTCGAGTCGTAATCCAGCATGTCACGTTACATAAATGTTGTTCTTTTGAATTGTCTGTTCATCAAACAGCTGTTTTCAACACTGATAATAATCATAAATGTTTCTTGATCAAATCATCATATCAGGATGATTTCTGAAGGATCATGTGACACTGAAGACTGGAGTAATGATGCTGAAAATACAGGAATAAATGACACTTTACTATAAATTCACAGAAAACAGTTATTTTAAATTGTAAAAATATTTTTACTGTATTTTGGATAAAATATTTAAAAAACACATTAATAAATCTTACAGATCTAAACCTTTTGAATGGTAGTGTAAGTTTTTATCTAAAGAACATGTATAGTTAGATGACTTCTTTTAACGTGATCTTGATGTTGTATAATCTACAAACACATTCATTCTTTAGTTGTGTCACATTGGTCACTGATGGGTCACTGATGGGTCACTGATGGGTCACTGATGGGTCACTGATAGGCCCAGCGGAGGGTCTTTGTCTCCTCAGGTGTGAATCACAGCATTATTCATGAAGTTTCACGCCCTCACTGCATACAACCATTCTGGCACTGAAAGAGTCGTAAAGTTAAATGACTAGATTCTTTTGTTTGTTTAACCTTTTGAAAAAATTGGCAAAATAAATTGCAAAAAACTTCATTTACCTCTTTACTGTTATAATTCCTAAAAACAATGATATAAACTATATTGAAAATGTCTAAAATTATGGTAACATTGCTTTGATGAGGAAAAAGATTCCAAAAATCTGGTTCACAATTTGCAACTGAGACCAGGAGATGTTGGGATATCTTTCAAGCAGAAGTTACTCTTGATTGAGAAACGCTCTGTCCTTCGCTGTAAGTCTCTCTAAGCTAGTGTACATTGCAGTTTACATTCAACAGAGAGGGATTCATACAGTAGAGGTGGAGACCATCTAAACAAAACATGCAAATGTAGTGCAGGAATCAGCCGTTCATTTCCCAGCCCTGATCTAGTCATTCAAATGCTTTGGTGCTGATCCAATCAGTCTGATAGTATCGCCCGTACCTTCACATTATCATAGAGACAAAGACACAGCTGTGCCTTGAGCTTGACACGCCAAATAGACAGGAAGATACCTACAGACAAAAGGTTAATGTCTCAGACACCTGGACTGCTTGACTTGATCTACTTGGAATGTCGTCATTTTTACCTCAAAATGTAAAAACACCATGTACATAACTTTTATAAATGTGCAATCCCACAAGATATAAAATAAAAGTTAAAATATTATTTTGTTTTACTTGATGTTGACAATCAATATGAACATTTCTCAAACCTCCTTTTACTGACCATTCGTTGAAAACAACAAATAAACTTTTGTACCATTTCATAGTTTAACTGTTTCTCTAAATGAGCAGAAGTGCTTGAATGTTTCTAACATGAATGTTGTTCAGCATCAAGAATGAATGAAGAATAAACACCAACCTCTTTGTTCTTCAGGATCTTCAGTGTGTTTCATTCTGCAGGTTCTGGATCACTCTTGTCCTCACTGTCCTCTTTAATAAACTCAGTCTCTGCAGATTTCAGCTCTTCCTGATGCTTTGATGCTGGTCTGATGGGAATATTCCAGCATTTATTGGAGAACTGCTGTGGGAGGAGCTTGACTGATGATGTGATCACAGTGGGAGGAGCTTGACTGATGATGTGATCACAGTGGGAGGAGCTTCATTAAGTGAACTGCAGATTGGTTGGAGGAGCTGATCTGCCAAAATCAAAAATATATCATTTACTGTGTTTTGTTTTTATTGGTTAAAGTCCAGAAATCAAATTTTCGTGTCTGCATCAAATTAAGTGTACAAAAGCGATTTTACACAGAAAACCCATTAAATGCAAGAGTCTATTTTAGTCTATAAAATTTTTTTTTTTTCTATATGAACTCTTTTTGTATTTGACCCTTATCTAATCGCATTGTAAGCGCCGCCCACTGGTCCAATGACGGCTTCCAATAGAGCGGGTGAAGGGATCTGCGTGTTGCTGTCTTCCTTTATACAACGCGACATCAATTGAATTAAATATATTTCTTTATATGCATTACCTCTGTATTTTCATCTGACTCCAATTTTTGAAGGTTTAAATCATATTTGATTAGTTATACATTTGAATAAATGTTTGATTATTCCTTTTAACCCTTTATACTCGTTCGTTCGGATTCCTATAACCCTTTGAGTCTCGCACCGATCGGGAATACGATCTCTAATCACAAACTCGTCAGTCTTGGTCATCTAGACAGAGGCGATTGACTGATACTTTCAGACGCGCACCATGCTTGATTATTTCTAAAAATATGTGATTCAGTCCCCATAGATCTGTAAACACTTAATTAGAATAACACTATATCTATCCAGAGGTCATGACCTTTATCATAGAACCAAGTTGACCAATCTAACTCCCTCTGATGACAACTTTACATAATCATGCCGTAGTTTCCCATGTACACTTAGTTAGAATAATATTACAATAATCAGAGGTTGAGGCTGACCCGAGTTCAGATTGGTCTGACAACCATTTGTTGTTCTGAACGGAAAATAATTATAATTTCAGAGTCAATCAGAATAAATTCAAACATAACAATTTATTAACAGGTAATAGAACAATAATTCAACTCCAATCCAAAGAATAAAACATACATCAAATCAATAATAAAAGAACATAAAAGCATTTACCTGGCAGTGAAATAGACACACAGTGTTTGTGAGGGAGATCTGTCTACAGACTCCCAGAACCCTTTGTCAGTTCTCCCTAAATACCCAGATAATTCAATAAGACAGAATGGTGGTGTCTGCAGTTGTGATTAGGTTTCAGGGGGTCACAGATGGGCAATCAGATTGAATGGGTTATTGGTACCTGTAGAAGAGGCACTTATTCACATACAGGAGGTGGTTTGAATGAAGGTTCTAGGGGTGTGTACATCTGTAGTGACACACAATATTGCTTGCTTTCTAGAACTTCTTGGAAGTTCGTACTATGTCTGGGAGAATGAGACCATTTTACCAGCCGCACTGAGACATTTCAAATGATACCAAACATGTATATTCATTTGTTGTACACATTCAGATTTTGGAGTTTTAGAGATATAAACGCACATATTTATAGCCAGCAGCAAATACCTTCGGTCTGCTGACACCAATGAAACGAGCTTTAAGTGTGAATCTCCAGCAGATCTGAAGACATCAGCATAATAAATGAGGTGAAGACAGGAACTATTGACATGAAATAAAGAGTGTTTTCAGCAGCTGTTAATATTGATGATCCTCAGACTATCAGCACTCATTCAACAAGCATCTGTAATACACGCAAGTGGTTTTGAGTTATTATTTTAGATTATTGATACACAGCAGCTGCATAACTGTTAAAACTATTCATTGTATTTCATATCTCTGAATCTGTTTTGGCGCTCTTTGCGTGGGCGTGCACATGAACCGATGGTCTCTTCTCTTTCTCTAGTTACAGCACGAAATAAACATGAATGAACACCAGCAGGATTGTTGACAGATACAGTGATCAGTGGTTTATATGATTGAAAATGACAGACAGTTGAACACATTCCTTAGAAATTTAGAAAAGAAATCAAATGTAATCGTCACAAACTGCCTGCTTTCATTTGTTTCTATACTACCTGTTTTCCTTTGGTCCGGTTCGTTACTGTGGTTTCTGACCAACGAGTCCTCACCTGTTCATCATTTGAGTTCAAAGACGGTGTACAGAAGATTCAATGAAGTTGTGTCCTTTGGCTGACAGAGATGATTTACACTGAATTACGTCTCCTTTGTTTGAACAGAGTAGCAGTGATTATTGACTGTTTGGAGATTCTCACAGAGAAACCATCCAATCTGAAAGTGCACGCTTGAATCTTCTGTAGAATTGTAGTGTAGAAATGTGCAGATGTGTTGCACCGAGAATACTATATATAATTTTAAGTTTATGCAACTTTGTTTACTTTCACTGTGCCCATCTACAGTTGAACAATGCATTTAGTGCTGATGCTTTATCCAGTGATTTGTAGGTTTCTTTATGAACTCACAGGTAGGCTAAATGCAATTTTATTATTAACCAGAGAAATATACAATAGTATATAGAAATTTGCATATTAATAATCAAAAAAGCGTACAAACCATTGATTCATTAATCAAAAACTGAATACTCCTTAAAAATATGACCAGTCTTCCTTGCTGTTTTATTAATAATGTTCTCCAAGCTTGTGCAGTATTCTTAGTCTCCTGAAGAAAATTTGGTTCGGATCCTGACGATTTTTTCTTGTGTATGTGAAATACCCCCCAAATAATAAACAGTTGTACAATAAAAGTAAAATTATTATTATTATTTTCATTTGAATAATACATAAATATATCAAAATTATTTACCTTAAATATAACGTGTTTTTCTTCTAATGACATTTTCAAAGTCCAGCCAAAAAATTGTGTATATACAATTACAAAACAGATGGACAATATATTCTTCTTCCATTGAACAACAATCACATGAATAATCAATCTCGTGAACCAGATATTTCATTTATCCATACATGAGGTTGGATGACAAAGACCGATTGCATCATCAATCCACATTGCCAGAACTGGAGTTTGACCACGAACACAAGGAAAATACGATTGTTGCGATATTTAATATATAACCGTATGAGCATAAGCGTATGATCCGTTTCAGCGCGGTGCTCCGCGTGGACCATAAGTTAAGTCGTGAAGTGTTGTCAAGTATGGTGACCCATACTCAAAATTGGCCCTCTGCATTTAACCCATCCAAGTACACTCATACACACACACACACACACACACACACACTGATCTGACTGTCACACACACACACACACACACTGATCTGACTGTCACACACACACACACACACTGATCTGACTGTCACACACACACACACACACACTGATCTGACTGTCACACACACACACACACACACTGATCTGACTGTCACACACACACACACACACACTGATCTGACTGTCACACACACACACACACACTGATCTGACTGTCACACACACACACACACACACTGATCTGACTGTCACACACACACACACACACACTGATCTGACTGTCACACACACACACACACACTGATCTGACTGTCACACACACACACACACACACTGATCTGACTGTCACACACACACACACACACATACACACTGATCTGACTGTCACACACACACACACACTGATCTGACTGTCACACACACACACACACTGATCTGACTGTCACACACACTGATCTGACTGTCACACACACACACACACTGATCTGACTGTCACACACACACACACACACACACACACTGATCTGACTGTCACACACACACACACACTGATCTGACTGTCACACACACACACACTGATCTGACTGTCACACACACACACTCACACACACACACACACTGATCTGACTGTCACACACACACACACACACACACACACACACACACTGATCTGACTGTCACACACACACACACACACACACACTGATCTGACTGTCACACACACACACACACACTGATCTGACTGTCACACACACACACACACACACACACACATGATATTTCAGTGACAGTATTAATGTAATGAAGAGACTCTATAACACTCACTGTCACTGATTCATCATGAGCTCAAAGCATTATGGGTAGAATCTCTACAGTCTGTTCTGATTCATCAACACAGTTTCACTGATCCAGTATCAACCCTAATCCCAGGATAGAGCGGTTGAGTGAAGGTGGTCTGGACTGTGTGGATGAGGATCATTGTGTCTCCAGAGACGCTGTAGAAGGACAGAGTTCCTGCACTGTGATCCACAAACACTCCTATTCTCCTGATGATGGACTCTACATCATCATCATCATCATCATCATCATCATCATCATCAACTCCTATTCTCCTGATGATGGACTCTTCATCATCATCATCATCATCATCATCATACACTCCTATTCTCCTGCTGATGGACTCTACAGGGAGAACAGTCCATATCTTATTGTGTATGAATGAGTAACTGGAGGAAGAGCAGATCAAACTCCAGGATTGATCATTAAATCCAAACACACACTCCCTCCCTCTCTTCCTGCTGATGCTCTTATATGACACTGATATAAACACATATTCTCCACTCCACTCAATCTCCCAGTAACAGCGTCGATCACTCACACTCTCTCTACACAACACCTGAGGATTATATTCATCAAATCTGTCTGGATGATCAGGATACGACTGAAGTTCTGGCTCAGTGTTAGTAATCACTCTGTTCTCCTCAGACAGACGGATCCGTTCACTCACTGTGTTCAGATCCAGAGTGATCCGATGGGAATCTGATGGAGATAAAACACATCACAATCAGGAATGATCAATCTTCTCATCTTTTAATCTTCACTGTAAAATGATTTTTGCTGCTTGTTAATGAACTTTAAATGTTCTACACTGTGTGAGAGGATATTCGCTGAGCTTGTAACTGTTACCTTGTTACATGGTTTATTTTGGGTGCTAAGCTCATCTTGACCTCTAGGTGGCACCTGTGGCCTCACCTTTTTTTGTATAAAACAGGAAGTAGTAGAGGAAGAAGTAGATTCAGTTTGAATCCCTGGTGACTTCATGTTTGTACAGACTGTGCTGGTTAGAGAAACATTTAGTTTGCTGCTCAACCAAGATTCTGTGTTTGTCACAATTCCTGCTCATCCAGAGCAGGTTCATGACCAGGAAGAACTGATTAACAACTCTGGGATTTCTTTGAGTGCATGATTGTACCTGATCAAGGACTTTACCTGAAGCTTCCCGGCCTCAGCAGGGAACATATAAGAGCATCCATCATCTCATCTACAGATAAGATTGTCAAACTTCTTATGAACTGTGTTACTTTACAAGAACTTTACAAAACGGCATCTGCATTTGTGGACATTCAGTATTTGAACTTTACTCATCTATTTTGGACATTGTGGTTTACTTTTGTTTGGTGACTGTTTGTTGGGGTAATTGGTGTATTGGAGAAGCAGGAAATATGGGATTTGTGAACATTTGGTGTGGGCAGTTCAATACAGTTTGGAAAAGGGATATCCATTGTCTTTGTTTTGTTTCTCTTTTTTTTTAATTGTAACATGTAGAACTCTTGCAAAAATGATTTCCCCCTCTTACCTCTTACCTTAAAATAGTCGGGACAGTTATAATTTTCAGCTCATTTTTGAGTTTTATAAAGATTCTCTCGGAGACACAGTTGAAGCGTGTCTTGTGTATATTTAACCTGTGCGGTTTATTTATTGAGGTTTGTGTTGTGTCTGCATCAATCTGCTATAACAACACTTGTGTTATGGTTCGTTTCAGAACAAAGATCGGAAGAACCGGAGAGCTGACTGCATGATTATTACCCTGTTTACTCGCACACTGCAGCAACAGCAGCAACAGCACGGGAGTGACCTCTAGTGGACATCAGCTGTATTTATTTATTTATTTTTTGCAAGTTTCTTGCAAGTATATAATAATAATAATTAATAATAATTCGTTACATTTATATAGCGCTTTTCTGGGTACTCAAAGCGCTTTACATATGGAAGGGGGAATCTCCTCATCCACCACCGATATACAAAATACCAATTAAACAAATGTATTCTCAATACAATTACATCAATTCCAAATAGCAGCATAACAAAATCTTATATAAACGAAATAAACAAACACTACAACTATAACAAAAACAAAAAACAAACACATAAATAAGAAATACAAGGGGCTTATTCCTCAAAAAACACCTTCAAAAGATGGCATAATTTAAGGGCTTTTTTGAGACTCATGAGTTTTAAGGATTTAAAGAAGATCATTAAATCTTTCTGGAGTACAAAAGTGGGGGAATTATTAAAGAATCTGCATTTATGAATGAAGTAATTGACCAAAATCACAATATTATTAACCAAGTATTCAACATCACTATTTCGAAGAAAAGACAAATATTTTACAGTTTTAAAATCAAAGTCAGGTATTACATACTTCAAATGTCACCAAACATAGAGATCATCCCAAAACTTTGAGAGAATTTGCATGAATAAAACAGATGATGGAATGACTCTATGTCTGCTTCACAAAAGCTGCACTCATTACAATCCACATTAAATCTGTGTATGAGGAACGTCTCGGTTACATAGGTAACCCTCGTTCCCTGAAGGAGGGAACAGAGACGTACGTCGGATGACCGACGAATAGGAATCTCGCTAGAGAGGCCAATCTACTTCGAGTGTAACTAAAACGAGCCAATGCATATTGGCATGCAATCATATGCAGCAGCTGCTCACCTCGCAGCGCGGGTATATAATGAGCAGCAGGTGCGTTGCATCTTTAGGTTTTCGCTGAGGAGCCGAACCAGATAGGCGGCAGCATCAGCGGGGTACAGCAACTGTGGCGACGGGACGTACGTCTCTGTTCCCTCCTTCAGGGAACGAGGGTTACCTATGTAACCGAGACGTTCCCATTCAGTCGGTCACTTCGACGTACGTCGGATGACCGACGAATAGGAATCCCTACCAAAGCGCCACAGGAGCTGCCCTCTTCCAGCGCTCTGTTGAAGCCACCTGAACCCCCTTGCCTGAGGACGGTGGGACAGGGCTAACACAGAGAGTGTCAATCACTGCTGTTCCCAAACCCATTCAGTGAGACTATTGGATAACACTGGGAAGCGTACCGTTCGTGTAAAAGGGACGCTGCGGAAGCCACATCCTTCCCCGAAGGAGTTATGTGGAAGAAAAATGGACTAACCGTGGGGTTGTCATATGGAAGAACTGGGGTGACTCCACTCGATGAGAGGTGGGTTCTCCCAGAGGGAAAGACACGGGCTTCGATTAGGAGCAACCGTGGAACCAGACATATGGGATCCCCGTAGGGTCACTCATATGGAACCCAGCCTAAATCCGGTTCTCAAGGATGCAGCGGAGTATAGGCCTGGCGCCAGACGCTCCGCCACGTCGGCTGCCGAAGGGAGATCGGAGGACTCAACAGGGTCTGCCTTGTAGGGACTCTCTGGAGAATAAGCACATGTAAGTGCAGCAAGCCGACACTAAGCCGGGGCCTCTCCGTGCCTCTGACCTGAGGCGAGAACACGGGAGGAGACCGACTCAACGCGAAGGCTATAAAACCTAGCGAACGTGTTAGGTGTCGCCCAGCCCGCAGCTCTACAGATGTCTGTCAGCGAGGCGCCACGAGCCAGCGCCCAGGAGGATGCAACACCTCTCGTGGAGTGTGCATGCAACCTGAGCGGGCAGGGCACGCCCTGAGCTTGGTAAGCCAGGGCGATGGCATCCACTATCCAGTGGGCCATCCTCTGCTTGGAGACAGCCTTTCCCTTCTGCTGGCCTCCGTAACAGACAAAGAGCTGGTCTGAGGTCCTGAAGCTTTGAGTTCTGTCTATGTACAGTCGCAAAGCGCGAACTGGACAGAGCAAAGCCAGGGCTGGGTCTGCCTCCTCCGAGGGCAGCGCTTGCAGGCTCACTACCTGGTCCCTGAAGGGAGTGGTAGGAACCTTGGGCACATAGCCAGGCCGGGGTCTCATTACCACGTGGCTGTCACCCGGCCCGAACTCTAGGCACGATTCGTCGACCGAAAAAGACTGCAGGTCCCCTACCCTCTTGATGGAGGCCAATGCAGCCAGCAGCAAAGTCTTCATAGACAGAATCTTTAAGTCTGCTGACTGCAAAGGCTCAAAGGGAGCATTCTGGAGTGCTCTCAGCACCAGAGCCAAGTCCCAAGAGGGTATGGAGGGGGGACGAGGAGGATTTAACCGTCTCGCCCCCCTAAGGAACCTGACGACCAGGTCGTGCTTACCAACGGATTTGCCATCTATGTGGTCGTGGTATGCAGAAATAGCAGCAGCATGGACTTTGAGGGTGGAGGGGGACAGCCTACGCTCCAACCCTTGCTGCAAGAAGGAAAGCACGACTCCGATCGAGCATCTTCGGGGGTCTTCTCTGCGAGAAGAGCACCACTCGACGAACAGGTTCCACTTCAGGGCGTAAGCACGTCTCGTAGACAGCGCACGTGCCGAAGCGATGGTGTTAAGTACCTCGGAGGGTAAGTCACCTAGAACCTCCGCGTCCCGTCCAGGGACCAGACATGGAGTTTCCAGAGGTCTGGACGCGGGTGCCAGAGGGTGCCCCGTCTCTGAGAAAGAAGGTCCTTCCTCAGAGGAATGGGCCAGGGAGGGGCTGTCGCGAGGAGTGAGAGTTCCGGGAACTAGGTCCGGTTGGGCCAATAGGGTGCAACTAGCATGACCTGCTCCTCGTCCTCCCTGACTTTGCACAGTGTCTGTGCAAGTAGGCTCACTGGGGGAAACGCATATTTGCGGAGGCCCCGGGGCCAGCTGTGCGCCAGTGCGTCTGTCCCGAGTGTTCCCTCGGACAGGGAGTAAAACAACCGGCAGTGGGAGGTTTCTGGAGAGGCAAACAGGTCTACCTGAGCCTCTCCGAACTCTCTCCAGATCAGCTGGACCACCTGGGGATGGAGTCGCCACTCTCCCGGCAGCGCAGCTCGTGAGAGCTCGTCGGCCGCACGGTTGAGCACATCGGGGATGTGAATGGCACGAAGCGACCTCAGATGCTTCTGACTCCAGAGGAGGAGATGGCGGGCGAGTTGTGACATGCGACGGGAGCGTAGACCACCTTGACGGTTGATGTACACAACGGTCGCAGTGTTGTCCGTACGGACCAGCACATGCCTGCCCTGAAGCGGCCCCTTGAGGCGGCTCAGGGCGAGCCGTACTGCCAACAACTCGAGGCAATTGATGTGCCACTGCAGTTGGGGGCCCGTCCACACCCCTGACACTGCATGCCCGTTGTACGTGGCGCTCCAGCCGGTGGCCGAGGCATCCGTGAAAACCACAGCATGCCGGGACACCTGCTCTAGGGGCACTCCGGCCCGAAGAAACAAGGGGTCCGACCACGGGCTGAAGGTATGGCGGCACTGTGGAGTGATTGCCACCCGGAAAGTGCCGCGTTGCCACGCCCATCTCGGGACTCGGCCGTGGAGCCAGTGTTGAAGCGGTCTCATATGAAGCAGACCGAGCGGAGTTACTGCCGCTGCGGCCGCCATATGCCCCAGGAGCCTCTGAAAGAATTTCAGTGGGACCGCCGTCCTGCCATTGAACGTATTCAGGCAGTTCAACACCGACTGAGCACGTTCCTCTGTGAGGCGTGCTGTCTGTTCGACCGAGTCCAACTCCATACCGAGAAAAGAGATCCTCTGCACGGGGGCGAGTTTGCTCTTTTCCCAGTTGACCTGAAGACCCAGCTGGCTGAGGTGTCTGAGCACCAAATCCCTGTGTTCGCACAACTGACCCTGCGACTGAGCCAAAATGAGCCAGTTGTCTAGATAGTTGAGGATGCGAACACCCTGTTCTCTCATGGGAACAAGGGCTCCCTCCACGACCTTCGTGAAGACACGGGGAGACAGGGCCAGCCCGAAAGGGTAAGACTCTGTACTGATATGCTCGACCTTCGAACGCAAATCGCAGGAATGGCCTGTGTCGCGGAAGGATCGAGACATGAAAGTACACGTCCTTCAGGTCGATCGCTGCAAACCAATCTCGGGGACGGATGCACTCGAAAATGCGTTTCTGCGTGAGCATTTTGAACGGTAGCTTGTGAAGGCTCCGATTCAACACTCGCAGGTCCAAGATCGGTCGTAACCCACCGCTTTTCTTGGGTACAATGAAGTAGGGGCTGTAGAACCCTGACTTCATATCGGCTAGAGGGACCGGCTCTATCGCGTCCTTCGCCAGTAGGACCACGATCTCCGCACGCAAGACAGGAGCATCGGCAGCTTTCACTGAAGTGAAGTGGACGCCCCTGAACCTCGGGGGACGCCGGGCGAACTGAATCGCATAGCCGAGCCTGATGGTCCGAATGAGCCAGCGAGACGGACTGGGGAGCGCTAACCAGGCTCGCAGAGACCGTACAAGCGGGACCAAAGGGACCGCAGGCGTACCCGCCGTGGGGCAGCGAGGTGGAACGCAGGGACGCGGCCTGGGAGGCTCTCTTTGTGAGGCGGCCCGAGGCGGGGTCAGAGTGTGCTGTGCAACACTTACCTGGTTCCACGGGAGGACAGTGGGAGCAGGCGGAGCCTTGGCTGCCTGCTGCGCGCTGCTGTCCGCTGGCGATAGAAGAGGAGGATGAGAGTGGTGAGGTTCTGGCCCTCCCACTACTCTCTGAGTCCTCTTCGGACCCGGAGATGGGTGAAACTGCTCTTTTATTGAAAATTTGGGTACCGCCGGCTGTTGAGCCAGCGGCGGAACATAAAACAAACACAAAACAGGATTCTCCACCCGGCCCTCCTCCGGGGGAAGGAGTGGTGCGGTCACCCTCTCCTGCAGAGCAGTCCCATCCATCTCCAGGTCGCCTGTCCTAGGGCCTCTTGCTCTTGGCTTTGCCGCCCTTCTTGGCGGGGGCCTGGACAGGCTGGGCACCCCGACCACGACCGGCTCCACGGCGCCGCTTGGACGCCGGCTGCTGCTGTTGGGGAGCGGGGGCGGCCGCGGGGGAGCGCCCTCGGCGACGAGCAGCCTGAGGCGCTGCGGGCGGTGGAGGTGCAGCAGCTGACCGCCTCGGCAGGATGTGCTTGATGGCCTCAGACTGCTTCTGTACAGCCGAGAACTGTTGGGCGAAGTTCTCGACCGCGTCGCCGAAGAGGCCGGCCTGGGACACGGGGGCATTAAGAAACCTGACCTTGTCGGTATCCCTCATGTCAGCCAGGCACAGCCAGAGATGGCGTTCCTGGACCACCAAAGTGGACATCGCACGACCCACTGACCGCGCAGTGACCTTCGTCGCTCGAAGCGCGAGGTCCGTTGCGGCACGAAGTTCCTGAAAAACTTGTGGATCGTGACCACCCTCGTGCAGGTCCTTCAGTGCCTTGGCCTGATGGACCTGCAACAACGCCATAGCGTGTAAGGCGGAAGCGGCTTCCCCGCAGGCCTGGTAAGCCTTGCCGGTCAGGTCCGACGAGTGCTTACAGGCCCGGGAAGGGAGAGACGGCTCCCCCCGCCAGGTGGAGTTAGGGCACAGTTGCATAGCAACGGCCCGCTCCACAGGGGGTATGCGCGAATATCCCTTTGCCGTACCGCCATCAAGGGTGGTGAGGGAGGAGGTCCCACTGGGGCGGTTTCGGGCAGTAAAAGGTGCGAGGGAGGCAGCTGCGCCGAATCATCATCCTCGAAAGT
This sequence comes from Zacco platypus, assembly GCA_038088235.1. Taxonomy (NCBI): domain Eukaryota; kingdom Metazoa; phylum Chordata; class Actinopteri; order Cypriniformes; family Xenocyprididae; genus Zacco; species Zacco platypus. The sequence goes on from CM076063.1 coordinate 24,046,291, forward strand.
ATCAGGCTCACCCTCCGATGCAGCAATCGACATCTGGTCGTCCTGGGGAGCCCCGAAGGATACGGATGGTACACACCTCGGGGGCGGTCCACCACGTTCCTCCAGCAGCTCTACTGGCTGCAGAGTGCGGGAGGAGTGAGGGTTCCCAGGGGGTTGGTTCCCCGAGGGAAGCGCGCTCACCGTAACCCTCAAATTACCAGTGCCACCGCCTGAAGAAACCCTCTGAGGAGGATTAGTTCGAGGCAGCGGCACTGGGACCCCGCCCCCTTGCAGGAGGCGGAGCCTAGACCGCAACTCCGCGATGGTCATCTTCCCGCAGTGGGTGCATGACTCATCCACAAACGCTGCCTCCGCGTGTTCTAAGCCCAAACACACGACGCAGCGCTGGTGACCATCCCGAGACGCCAGGTAACGACCACATCCAGAAACACACAAGCAGTACGACATCTTTAAAAAGACGCAAACTACTCGTGCGAGCTCTTTTAGGAAATGCTCTTTCAAGTGCCGAAGCACGCAGGGGGAAACCGCGGCACACAGACAGGGGAAAGTGCAGCCTGTCGTGTGCGCTCACTCTTGCCGCTCTTACCAGCTGTAACAACAGCTTTTGCGCACTCTCTCACAGCGCACCGTTACCTCACAAACAGACAAAACAAAGAAAACACAAGAGCGCGGTCCCGCTGCTGCGCTGTCCGCCTGCACTCTGCTGAAGAGAATCCACGAAAAGAACTTCTTTTTCTCGTCACACTCCGTAGAAACCATGAATGGTTCGGCTCCGAAGCGAAAAGCTAAAGATGTAACGCACCTGCTGCTCATTATATACCCGCGCTGCGAGGTGAGCAGCTGCTGCATATGATTGCATGCCAATATGCATTGGCTCGTTTTAGTTACACTCGAAGTGGATTGGCCTCTCTAGCGAGATTCCTATTCGTCGGTCATCCGACGTACGTCGAAGTGACCGACTGAATGGGAACTCATGGCAGGGGTAAATATCATTAATGATTTTAAACTGAACTTCTTTTACCTTCGGTAGAAGTGGAAAAGAGAGAAATCTTGTTCTAATTCCAATCAGTTTGTCTTCAGGAAAAGCAAAAACAAGAGGTCTCTTCTTTACCTTAGAAGGACAATCTGTGTATTTACTAATGTTCTTAAACCTTATTTTTACAGCTCCGCTCTGTGAAATTAACACCAGAGATGATTCGATTTCCTAATCTTGGTATCACGGGTAAATAACACAACGCACCTTTAATTATCTGAACCAAACCAGCAGGAACAGCTCTCACCAAAGACATATACAATTCCTGACAACAACTTATATTATATTTTTCACAAAAAACATCATAACTAAGGAAGTTTCCATTTCCATCCATAATTTGTACAATGGACCAGACACCTTTGTCCATCCAGTCCTGAAAAAACACAGATAATAATATTCCTCTTAATAAGGATCCATCTATTGATCCACAAAGAAAAATTGTGTTTGTATATTAATTTCCAACATAATAATACCTGACAATGAAAAGATGATAACTGATGGCTCAAAATCACACTTTAAAAGGAAATCAATGCCTCCAAAAGACTCAAAAACGTTTGAAGAGAAGCTGAAGCAAAAGAATGTTGATTTGTAAGGAAATCTTGAAGCGAGTTTCATTCATAACATCAAATCAATCATGTTCAAACCTCCCTCACTGCATCTGACTCTTATATAATGCTGCTTGTTTTTACAAATACATTTATACTGAATTTGATTAATGTCCCTCATCCATCTATCAGATATACTCAAAGAAAATGCTGGAAAGTGATTCTGACTTCTGTAAAATAATTCTGCCAAATATAGATATATCCCTTTGTAACCACATATTTACAATATTTTGGCATTTTTTCATATTATCAAGCAAATGATTTTTTTCTCTAATTTTAGGGTCTTTAGTAATAACAATTCCTCAGTATCTCACCTCATTTTTCAATTGAATATTGAACAATTGAGCTTCTGTATGACCATGAATTGCCATCAACTCACACTTTTTTAAATTTAGTTGCAGACCAGAAGCTTCTGAAAAATGAGACACCAGATTAATGGCCACTGGAATCTGCTCTGCATCACTAAGAAACAGGCTGGGATCGTCTGCTAGTCGACTTACGATCCGTTGATTTCCTAAAACATTCAAAGGCCTGATGTCTTTACTATTTTTCACATAAACTGCTAAGAGTTCAGCTATTAAAATAAATAAATAAGGACTTATTGGATCCCCTTGTCTAATACCTCTGTTAATGTTAAACCTCTTAGAAGTCCCAAATGGGAATGATACTGAGCTATTTATGTCTCGGTACAACATCTCTATTCATTTAATACATTTTTGACCAAAACCAAAAAACTGCAACGCATTTAAAATGAATCAGTATCAAACGCCTTATAGAAATCAAGAAGCAAAATAAATCCATCATCCTTCATTAAATGTCCATCATCAATTAAGTCTAAGACGAGTCTAATATTGTTGTGTATTAACCTTCCTTTAACCTTTGTGCGCTGTTAGATTTCTGTGTCCACTCTTTATGGAGCGGGTCAAATTGACCCTAATTGGATTCAATACAATTCCTCAAAAATCACACTATGAAAAACAACAAAGATTCAGGTACAAACTGTAAACTTTTAATATCAACATTTGTCAAATATTTAAAAAAAAACATATATCTGAAGATATGATTAAATGAAAATGATTTTTAACCATTTTTTAAAACTTTTGTTTTGACAAAATTTGAAAATAAACAACATGCTGACTTGTTTTGCATATACATTTTTTTTTTTACATTTTTTTAAATTTTTTTCTTAGAACATCATTACTGAACAATTAAATGTAGCTGTATAATTTTGTAAACTCATTTCATAGTAAAGAAGTAAAGTAAAGAAGTTATTTCTGGAGGATGTGGCAGCCTCTTCCTCAGAGTAATCCATAGACCATTCATTTTCTGTATCTTCATCAACATTTTCATCCATCTCTGAAGCATCTTCTAACTCTGAAACATCTTCATCTTCATCTGTATCAGTATCATACTCCAAAACCTGTGAAATTACTTCTTTTGCTGTAAATCTTTGGGAGCTCATTTTTCCTGCTGTCTATGTCAAAGTCTCGTGCCACACTGAGCAAAAGTGTGGGAAAGCTCATTATTCACTCACAGGGGAGTGAGAAACAAGACATAACAAAAATATACATCAAATAAATGTTTTTTATTTACTTTTTGGCTCTGTGAAGCTGCCTTTGAAAACCCTACATAAAAGGTTTGGTTAAAAGCTAGGTATTTCAGATATCTTGAATATATAAATGAGAGCTTATTTTACTATCTGTGTCTGTCAAAGATTTTCATTTGTAATTTGCCATTAATTCTGAACACCATGATTTAGCTTTTTGAAGTGTGTTTGGTTAGGGTTTGAGCAGGGTTGATGCCCTGAAATACATAAAATAAATGTTTTTATTTTGTGTCTGTACAGTTGCTTTTCAATAGCTGCCTATGAGGGTCAAATTGACCCGCGAACATCACGAACGTAACAGTAATTTTGTTTGTATATGTCAAAAAACACCAGCATGTTGAAACTTTGCATACATGTTCATGATGATAAATGAGAAAAAGTCACAAAATATCAAGAAAAAAAACATAGGTTAACCAGTGTTTCCAACAACTAGAAAATCTAAACGGGTCAAATTGACCCGTAACATAACACAAGGGTTAATAAAACCAGATTGGGTTTCACTTATAACTGGACTCAATCTAAGTTTGAATCTATTAGCAAAAGCAGATGTAAGGATTTTATAATGAACATTAAGTAGGGTAATCGCTCTCAGATTCTCAACTATTCTTTTGTCTTTGTTTGACTTTGGAATGAGAACAATTAACCCGTTTCACAGCAGGAAGTAAAGAGATTCACAGCACTCCTTTAAAGCCTTAAATAACAAATCTTTTATATCCTCCCAGAAGAATTTGTAAAAATTAGTAGTCAAGCCGTCCTGACCAGGAGATTGACCCAACGGCATTTTATTAATAACAGAATCAAGATCCTCTAACCTCAGGTCTCCATCACAGAGATCTTTACATTCAATATCAATCTGTGGGAAACAATCTTTTATCTTTTCAAGAAATTCCTCACCATTATTTTCAGAGTATGATGAAGAGTAAATATTACTATAAAATAAATATATTTCCTCAGATATTAGTTTAGGATCTGTAATTACCTCGTCATTAATGAATAAACTATGAACTGCATTTCTTTCCTGTCTCCTCTTTTCTAATGGACAAAAATAAGCTGTATTCTTCTCTCCTTCTTCCATCCATTTTGCACGAGACCTCACAAACGCTCCTTGTGCTTTCATTAAATACAAATGATCTAATTGAGCTTGAAGAGAAAGAAACTTTTCCACATCTTGAGGCATTTCTTGTGTATTACAACAGGCATTGATTTCTTGAATTAACCTGAACTCTCTTTGCTGCAGTTCTCTGCTCTTTCGTTTACCAAACCCAAGTGAAATTTCCCTTGTTTTAAATTTAAAATACTCCCATCTAATCCCATTAGAAGTTAAAGTAACATCATCTTTAATCTCACTGATCAAATTTCTTATCTGACTACAATAATCCTTTAAATATTCTGCATTCAACTTCCAATAGTCTTTCCTAACTGTAAGTTTTAATGCTTAATTAGTCACAAGCTCAGAATTTTCCTCAGTGACGAGCCAAAAGTCGATGCGTGACTTACAGGATCCATTAGGTTTAACCAGGAAAACTGACTAGCATTAGGATTCTTAACTCTCCATATATCTGTGAGGGAATTGGATTGGCAAAACTCCTGAATAGTGTTATTGAAATGGTGGCTTGTATAACTAGAAGGAGATCTGTCCAGCCAAATTAAAATCACCTCCAATTAATAACAGATTTGAATGAAACTTTGATTTTAACTGCGTAACAACATCTGTAATAGAAGAAAACAAAGTCTTGTTCTGCCCACTACTATTATAACCATAAATATTAACTAGAGTCAGAAAAACACCTTCACAATTGACCACAGCAGCAAGACAATGTCCACGAGCATCCGACTGAAAACACACAACCTTCCCAGGGCAATTGTTCAGGCATATGACGACACCTGCTGATCGACTGGAGCCATGACTAAACAAAACTGTCTCTCCACTGCATTCTTCCTCCGTAGAAAAACACAATGTGACTTCTGTCCCTGACAAAACAAAAATATACCGTCACGTTTTACTTTGTCCTTTAGCCCTCTTGCATTTAATGAACAAAAAGATAAAGGAGATTTTAGTGCGAACATACGCCCACTGGAACGAACAGACCAAACAGAAAAAGTCACTAAAGTGTCAGTTCAGGAACCTCCGAATAAAACCGCAACATAAAAGAGTCTCTCAGAAATCATCATTTCCCTTTTTCCAAATTTTCATCATCATGGAAACATTTGTTTTCCCTCGATGAAAGCAAAAGAGCCACGAAAGAACTCCACTTTCCCTTCTGATCGCGCTTGTTTAATGCGGCCAAAGCACTTCTGTCGCCTCTCCATCCTCTTTGTTGAAGTCTTCTCCTTGCTCACGGTTGATCCCTTGGACAATGCCCAGATTTGGTCTCTGTAGATTTGCTTCGAAAACTGCATGATCACCGTTTCCTTCCTTTCTGACTGTGTCAACCGCTTCTTCAGTTTCCCAAGGCACACCAGGAGCAATCTTGGAAAGCAAGGTCATCACATCCGCTCGAATATTTTCGTTCAGTTTCTCTGGCAAACCTTTGATGCGTAAATTCCAGCTCTTTTGTAGCGATCTAATTCTCCCACCCTGATTCTCAGCGCTTTATTTTCTTTGTTAAGGTCAGAAAATTCCAGTTCCAGTTCAGCTGCCTTTTGTTGGTGAACTTTCAAGTCTTCCTTGACCTCAGAAATGACGCTACAGTTCTCTTCCATTTTTCTCGTCCGCTCCTCCAACTTTTTTTCTTGCTTGTCAAATCTTTTACCGAGGGAGTAAATGGCTTCGAGGATATCCGCATGAGAGATATCATCTTCATGATCAGCACGTACTTTCTTCATAACATGCACTTTACTGGGAGTAATGGGTGATTCTCAGCACATTCCTCCAATAGACGTTTATTAGCTTCAACAGAAACTTCCATCGCGTCCACGTCATCATGATCAGTTACGTTACTCACAGACTTTTCTTCACATTTTCTTCCTCTACCCGCCATCTTTAGATGATGATAAACTGTTAACCAAAAGTTTGGGAAAAGTCTAAAAATCCCAAAATAACCTTTGAGACTCTGCTAGCTGTTAGATATGCTGCTATCTAGTACGCCATCTTGGCCGACCCCCACATCAGGTATATTAACAGCAACTCAAATACATTACAGTTTGTGTGCTTATCTTTCCAACATAACATCTTCCTCCAGCCCTTCACTCTCCGCTGTATTGCTCCCTAACGCCCCCTAATGGCTGGATGCGGTAGTACATTATCATAACATGTAATACCCTGACAAAGCGCGCCGTTTATGTTCTTTATTTTACAAAAACACAAGGTTTTGATGTTACTGTAAGCCGCTCATTCCCAAATAATGGGTGTGGTGACGTCAGTGGCATGTTGTCCCGGGGCAGAGAAACTACGGTGGCTGAGAGAGCTCAACGCGCTGCATATAAGATAACACATGCAAATAAAAAAAAACACATGAAAATAAAATAAACCCGTGATCATCAGTTTGACAACACATGTGCTGCAAATCCTCACAACACAAGCAAACACAAAAACGCGCTGCAAAAAGTGCAAAACACAACGGAAATGTTTCAAGGGGACCCCAAAAAGTGACGGACCCTACTAGACAACAACACAAACTAAAAAATATTAAATATATTATGTAGGCATTAACTCCATGTAATGTGTTTCACTAACAGAAAAGTGTTTTAATATGTGGCATTGTTGTTCACTCATTCAACTTTAAGAGATGATCATTTAGTGGAGGATTTAAAAATATTCATTTTTTTTTTTTTTATTTAAGAATCAATATATACAAACACCTTCAGGAGAACATTAGAGTTAAGAGATAAAAAGACATTTGTATGTAAAGACAAATAATTAAAGGAAATGTTAAGAATCATTTACAGACACATGAAGAGGACACATAAAAAGAGAAGAAAAGAAAAGGAAAAAAGGGGTCAATACATGAGAAAGCAGATTAAACTTGACCATCAGAGCCGTTACAAAAGAATTGTTCATATAACATTAGAAATCGAGCACATTTTGCATTACTAGTTAACCTAAAAGATTTAAGCAGCGAGTCTACCTCAATCAAAAGATGTGAGAGAGTAGGAAGTGAGCGCATACATTTCTGTTTATGAATGAAAAATTTGGCAAACAAAATAAAGAAATTGAAAATATATTCTTTAGATTTGTTGGAATCCGTGTAATAACAAAAAATATCTTTCAAAGTAAAAGATTGTGTTTTAAGATCTTATAATCAACTGTTAAAAGTGTAATTGGTCGCCAATTATCAATTAAGAGAGAATCTGTTTCAGGTTTTGGAATAAGAGAAATTATACCCTGTTTCATTGATGTTGTCATTTCCTTCTGTGCAACACATTCTTCATACATGCAAAGCAGAGGGTATTTGATTAAGTCCCAAAAATGGACAGAAAATTCGACAGAAAATCCATCAACTCCGGGGGATTTCCCTTTTTTCATAGAGAAGAGAGCAGATTTAATCTCCTCAATTGTTAAAGTAGACTCACAAAGGTCTTTAAAGTCATTATCAATGGTAGGAATATAGTTTTTAATTGTTTCAACAAAAGTCTCACAATTGTCCATATTAAACTTAGAAGTGTAAAGTTTGTCATAAAAGCTTGTGATAAAACTAGAAATGAGGTTAGGATCAGTGCACTTGACACCATTCATATTTAAAGCGGTCAGTGAATTTCTCCTGCAATTCCTCTTCTGTAACGCAAAAAAGTAGCTGGAGTTAGTCTCTCCTTCCTCTTTTGACCTAATAAAGACCCTCTAGCCACATCCAAGTCAGCTTGATTCATTAAACTTAATTCTCTCAAAAGCAGTTCCTCCTCCTGAGTTCATGTTTTTTGCAGTAAAACATTGATTTTATTTAGAAGTTCAAATATTATTTTTATTTTTAGAGGCTTTTTGTTTTACATTTACATTTACATTTAGTCATTTAGCAGACGCTTTTATCCAAAGCGACTTACAAGTGAGGAAAACAAACAAGCGATTCTTCATGAATTGGCAAATAACACAGGACGTGCTCACAATACAAGTTTCATACATTGCTCAATACCATAAGCTAGAGTAGGAAGGGAAAAAGGGGGAAGGATAGGTTTTTTTTTTTTTTTTTTTTTTTTTTTTTTTTTTTTTTTTATGAGGGGATTAAGTGTTCACGGAAGAGGTGAGTTTTCAGCTGTCTCTTGAATATTGCCAGGGAATCTGCGTTCCTGATGAAAGCAGGGAGATCATTCCACCAGCAGGGAGCAGTGAAGGAGAATGTTCTGGAGAGTGATTTTGTGCCTCTCTGTGACGGTACCACAAGTCTTCGTTCCTTTAGCGATCGCAGGCTTCTGGTGGGGACGTAGCGTTGTAGCAGTGTGTGGAGGTAGGAAGGTGCAGAGCCTGTGGTGGATCTGTAAGCAAGCATCAGCGCCTTGAACTTGATGCGAGCAGCAAGGGGTAGCCAGTGCAAAGAGATGAAGAGGGGCGTGACGTGGGCTCTCTTAGGCTCGTTGCAGACAAGACGTGCAGCAGCATTCTGGATCATTTGAAGAGGTTTGATTGCACTTGACGGCAGACCAGCCAGAAGAGCATTGCAGTAGTCAAGCCTTGAAATGACCAGGGCCTGGACAAGCAGTTGTGTTGCGTGCTCAGTCAGGAAGGGACGGATTTTCCTGATGTTGCAAAGTGCAAATCTGCACGACCGCGCCGTCTTTGAGATGTGGTCACTGAAGGTCAGTTGGTCATCGAAGATAACTCCAAGATTTCTAGCCGACTTTGATGGGGTAATGGTGGTTGTACCAAGCTGTATGTTGATGTCATGTTGAAGAGTAGGAGTGGCAGGGAAGACTAAAAGCTCAGTCTTTGCCAGGTTGAGCTGCAGGTGGTGTTCTTCCATCCACGTCGAGATGTCCGCCAGACAGCTTGAGATCCGTGCAGCTACTGTGGAATCATCTGGTTGGAAGGACAGGTAGAGTTGTGTGTCATCAGCATAGCAGTGGTAGGAGAAACCATGTGCCTGTATGATGGGACCCAGTGACGTAGTATAAATGGAGAATAGGAGGGGACCGAGAACTGAACCCTGAGGAACCCCAGTGATCAGTTCATGAGGTTTGGATACCTCCCCTCCCCAGGCAACTCTGAAAGACCTACCTGTGAGATAGGACTCAAACCACTGAAGCGCAGTACCTGAGATGCCCAGTGACGAGAGGGTGGACAGAAGAATTTGATGGTTTACGGTGTCGAAGGCAGCAGATAGATCCAGTAGGATGAGAATACAGGCGAATACAGGTTTTGAACAGGCGACCTCTAGTGGACCTTTAATTTTGTGTTGTTTTATCCATTCAAGTATGAAAGAGACTCAATGTGGCCAGTGTTTGTTACTAGCACAATCTGACAACAGCAAATGCTACCAGTATCATATTGATGTGGTTTGAAGCTTTATTAACGTCCATACCTACTCCTACCCTAAACCTACCCATAATACACTGCAAATGTAGTGCTGGTACTGGGAGCACAATATGACAGGAAGCATTATTTGTCAGAACACCGGCCCGCAAGACAGGAGATTCACAGACAGCACACCACTGAGCTCTCTTTTGTCTTCCTGATCTTTAATGGTTATTCATGGAAAAATCATTTGCATGAATAAGAATGTGATCATATAATGTAATGCTAGATAAAGGATGATGGAAAAAAAGATGCTGCGTTAATTGTGTTAAATATTTTTAATGTGTTAAACTGACACAATCACATGCATTAACATGTTAATTTTGACAGCACTAATGTGTGTGTGTGTGTGAGTGTGTGTGTGTGTGTTGACTTACATTTGTGCAGTCCTGCTGTAATCCTGAACTCTCCTCCATGATCCACACTAAAAAATAACAGTGTCAGTAAATACACATTTAATCAGTAAGCAAACACACATTCACTCACTCACTCACTCACTCACTCACTCACTCACTCACTCACTCACTCACACACACACACACACACACACACACACACAGTGCAGGGATTAATCAATATATTGTTTAATTGTATTTTTAAATTACAGTTTTGGCTTCCAATGATTATGGAAACAAGATAATAAAGATAAAATGACATGTCAAAACATGCTTTAAACATACTTGCAATATTATATTGGGATCGTACAGTCATGAAAAACCTGGAAAAGCCATGGAATTTTTAAATAGCAATTTCCAGGCCTGGGAAAGTATTTAAAAAATCATGGAAATTGATTTAAAAATATGTATATAATAGAATATATGTTTACGTGATAATATTAGTTAAACAAACTACAATACTTGACGTTCATTCAAACTATCCGACTGCAGCTTTCCATCAGATTTCGTTTTGCAGCATTATAACCAATCGCTTAAACACATTATAACTCATCACTGAAACACATTATAACTGATCGCTGAAACACATTATAACTGATCGCTGAAACACATTATAACTGATCGCTGAAACACATTATAACTGATCACTGAAACACATTATAACTCATCGCTGAAACACATTATAACTCATCACTGAAACACATTATAACTCATCACTGAAACACATTATAACTCATCACTGAAACACATTATAACTCATCGCTGAAACACATTATAACTCATCGCTGAAACACATTATAACTGATCACTGAAACACATTATAACTCATCACTGAAACACATTATAACTGATCGCTGAAACACATTATAACTCATCGCTGAAACACATTATAACTGATCACTGAAACACATTATAACTGATCACTGAAACACATTATAACTCATCGCTGAAACACATTATAACTGATCACTGAAACACATTATAACTGATCACTGAAACACATTATAACGCATCGCTGAAACACATTATAACTCATCACTGAAACACATTATAACTCATCACTGAAACACATTATAACTCATCGCTGAAACACATTATAACTGATCACTGAAACACATTATAACTGATCACTGAAACACATTATAACTCATCGCTGAAACACATTATAACTGATCACTGAAACACATTATAACTGATCACTGAAACACATTATAACGCATCGCTGAAACACATTATAACTCATCACTGAAACACATTATAACTCATCACTGAAACACATTATAACTGATCACTGAAACACATTATAACTGATCACTGAAACACATTATAACTGATCACTGAAACACATTATAACTCATCACTGAAACACATTATAACTGATCACTGAAACACATTATAACTGATCACTGAAACACATTATAACTCATCACTGAAACACATTATAACTCATCACTGAAACACATTATAACTGATCACTGAAACACATTATAACTGATCGCTGAAACACATTATAACTCATCACTGAAACACATTATAACTCATCACTGAAACACATTATAACTGATCGCTGAAACACATTATAACTCATCACTGAAACACATTATAACTGATCACTGAAACACATTATAACTGATCACTGAAACACATTATAACTGATCGCTGAAACACATTATAACTCATCACTGAAACACATTATAACTCATCACTGAAACACATTATAACTGATCGCTGAAACACATTATAACTGATCACTGAAACACATTATAACTGATCACTGAAACACATTATAACTGATCACTGAAACACATTATAACTGATCACTGAAACACATTATAACTCATCACTGAAACACATTATAACTGATCACTGAAACACATTATAACTGATCACTGAAACACATTATAACTCATCACTGAAACACATTATAACTCATCACTGAAACACATTATAACTGATCACTGAAACACATTATAACTGATCGCTGAAACACATTATAACTCATCACTGAAACACATTATAACTGATCACTGAAACACATTATAACTGATCGCTGAAACACATTATAACTCATCACTGAAACACATTATAACTGATCACTGAAACACATTATAACTGATCGCTGAAACACATTATAACTCATCACTGAAACACATTATAACTGATCACTGAAACACATTATAACTGATCACTGAAACACATTATAACTGATCGCTGAAACACATTATAACTCATCACTGAAACACATTATAACTCATCACTGAAACACATTATAACTGATCGCTGAAACACATTATAACTGATCACTGAAACACATTATAACTGATCACTGAAACACATTATAACTCATCACTGAAACACATTATAACTCATCACTGAAACACATTATAACTGATCACTGAAACACATTATAACTGATCGCTGAAACACATTATAACTGATCACTGAAACACATTATAACTCATCACTGAAACACATTATAACTCATCACTGAAACACATTATAACTGATCACTGAAACACATTATAACTCATCGCTGAAACACATTATAACTGATCACTGAAACACATTATAACTGATCACTGAAACACATTATAACTGATCACTGAAACACATTATAACTCATCACTGAAACACATTATAACTGATCGCTGAAACACATTATAACTGATCGCTGAAACACATTATAACTGATCACTGAAACACATTATAACTGATCGCTGAAACACATTATAACTCATCACTGAAACACATTATAACTGATCGCTGAAACACATTATAACTCATCACTGAAACACATTATAACTCATCACTGAAACACATTATAACTGATCACTGAAACACATTATAACTCATCACTGAAACACATTATAACTGATCACTGAAACACATTATAACTCATCGCTGAAACACATTATAACTGATCACTGAAACACATTATAACTGATCACTGAAACACATTATAACTGATCACTGAAACACATTATAACTGATCACTGAAACACATTATAACTCATCACTGAAACACATTATAACTGATCACTGAAACACATTATAACTGATCGCTGAAACACATTATAACTGATCACTGAAACACATTATAACTGATCACTGAAACACATTATAACTGATCGCTGAAACACATTATAACTCATCACTGAAACACATTATAACTCATCACTGAAACACATTATAACTGATCACTGAAACACATTATAACTCATCGCTGAAACACATTATAACTCACTGAAACACATTATAACTGATCACTGAAACACATTATAACTGATCGCTGAAACACATTATAACTGATCACTGAAACACATTATAACTGATCACTGAAACACATTATAACTGATCACTGAAACACATTATAACTCATCACTGAAACACATTATAACTGATCACTGAAACACATTATAACTGATCACTGAAACACATTATAACTCATCACTGAAACACATTATAACTGATCGCTGAAACACATTATAACTCATCGCTGAAACACATTATAACTCATCACTGAAACACATTATAACTCATCGCTGAAACACATTATAACTCATCGCTGAAACACATTATAACTCATCGCTGAAACACATTATAACTCATCACTGAAACACATTATAACTCATCGCTGAAACACATTATAACTGATCACTGAAACACATTATAACTCATCGCTGAAACACATTATAACTCATCACTGAAACACATTATAACTGATCGCTGAAACACATTATAACTGATCACTGAAACACATTATAACTCATCACTGAAACACATTATAACTGATCGCTGAAACACATTATAACTCATCGCTGAAACACATTATAACTGATCACTGAAACACATTATAACTCATCGCTGAAACACATTATAACTCATCACTGAAACACATTATAACTGATCGCTGAAACACATTATAACTGATCACTGAAACACATTATAACTGATCACTGAAACACATTATAACTGATCGCTGAAACACATTATAACTGATCGCTGAAACACATTATAACTGATCACTGAAACACATTATAACTGATCACTGAAACACATTATAACTCATCACTGAAACACATTATAACTGATCGCTGAAACACATTATAACTCATCGCTGAAACACATTATAACTGATCGCTGAAACACATTATAACTCATCGCTGAAACACATTATAACTGATCACTGAAACACATTATAACTCATCGCTGAAACACATTATAACTGATCACTGAAACACATTATAACTCATCACTGAAACACATTATAACTGATCGCTGAAACACATTATAACTCATCACTGAAACACATTATAACTCATCGCTGAAACGAAGAGTTTTGTTCAGTGCTCTCTCTGACTGAATTCTGAAACTCATGAATTCTCCCATCATGAACAACAAAGTGCAGATTCGATGTCAGAGATTCATGTCGCAGTGACGATCTACACAATGCCATGACGTACAACGCATAGTAGGCCACTATTAACCCACTGGAGCCGTATGGATTCATTTTTTTATGCATGGATGCATTTTTTTTTTGTCTTTTTGAAAATTTTGAATTTGGGGTACCATTCACAACTATTATAAAACTTGGAGGACTAAGTTTATTTTTAAATATATCTCCGATGTGTTCGTCTGAAAGAAGATAGTCATACAGTGAGGAAAATAAGTATTTGAACACCCTGCTATTTTGCAAGTTCTCCCACTTAGAAATCATGGAGGGGTCTGAAATTGTCATCGTAGGTGCATGTCCACTGTGAGAGACATAATCTAAAAAAAAAAAATCCAGAAATCACAATGTATGATTTTTTAACTATTTATTTGTATGATACAGCTGCAAGTATATAAATCTATGACTATAATCAATTGAATATTATGTTGTTTATAGTTATTGTGTTTAAATGTGAATATGTCCATGACACAGAAGCTGCAGATCAGAAGCGCACTGCAAATGCATCATGTTTGAAAGCCCAATGGCGTGTGCTGCTTCTGCAATGCATTCGTGCTGCAACACGCAACGCATACGCACTGCAGACGGAGTATGTGTGAACCTGGCATTAGGTGTAAAATGCAGAAATGAATAAATAAACTCGACTGTTTTTGGGGAATTCAAATGTGTGGTGCCCAGGGAGCGATTGGGTTGTAGGTGCCTTGCTCAAAGGCACCTCATTTCCTGCCGGTATTGAGAATCAAACCCATAACCTTCGGGGTTTCTGGTCTGACTCTCTAACCATTAGACTGCCCCAGTCATGGCATAATGGTGGCGAAGCTGGTGAACAACAGCGGAGGTGCCTCAGTAACCGACTGGAATTAGCAATGTCACTTTAGAGTTGTAAAGTAAAGAGTTGATGTAATTTATTGTTCTGTTTGAAAGTTTTAGTTATTTAAATTGACAAATTTAACACGATAAACACTATATAACTATATCCAACAGTTAGATGTGGTCCTGGGATCTGATTGGCTGTGAGTCTTAGATACTGAATTAAACTAGATATGCAAAAAAAATCTGATTTGGACTGACAGTCTGAATGTAGTTTGAGCAAAAAGATGTTGAATCGGAGATCAATATTGTTTCGATGCCATGTGAAACATCGATTTTACATTGAGTCTACAGTGAACAGCAGGAGTTCATCACTAATGCTCAATTATCACTTTATCATTTAATCTTATTAGCTTCAACACTGTTTTAGTGTTACTTTTTTTTACTCTGTAGATTGGACTCGTATAGACAGAGCAAGTGATAATTTAACATGAGGATTTTACTGTGCTCATTTACAGCCATGCGATTCTCTTAATTATTTTTATAAATTATTATTATTATTATTATTATTATATAAATGTTCATTAAATTTCAGTAAGTTGTGTAAGTGCACTACAACATAGTAGAAATTATTCACTCTTCCTGCTTAACCTACTTGAGTTTGTCCAGTCTGTAGTTTGGATGGTTGCACATATCAGACAGCAGCTTCACTCCTGAGTCTCCTGGGTGATTGTAGCTCAGATCCAGCTCTCTCAGGTGTGAGGGGTTTGAACTCAAAGCTGAAGACACATGACGAAAGCCTTCCTCTGTCACCATACAGCCAGACAACCTACAAACACACACACACAACAACAGTCCAGATGACATTAGTTTGACAGTCAGATGTCACAAACAGTAATTTGGGTGGTAGCTGTGATTTTCTGTAGTTTCAGTCACAAAAGTAACAAAAGTGAAGTCAACAGAAATGTTTATACTCCAGTAACATGGAAATAAACTTAAAAACAGTGTAGGAATTGAGGACGAACCAGACAAATGAATCTTCCAAATGATTCATTCAAACATAATTCCATATGAACTCATCTCAGCCCAAATCATCTCAGGACCCAATGTCAGGGAACGTATTCGTGGCTCCATTCCGTCTGAAAACCCCCCAGCTAAGTACTTTATGGCCCAGCTGAGGTGAAAGACCAAATGTTTAAAAGACGATGCAACTGGAGCCACAAAAAGAAAACACCAGAGTGTTTAATCCTCAAAGACAGAGATAAAACAGGCCACCTTGTGTGACCCCTGAGTGACACAAGAATCAAAATCCACAGAAAACCCCACAGAGACTCCTTTATATATGAACTGCATTAAATGGTTCAAAACCATTCTAAACGGACTTGTAATCAAACAGCGTTCGACTGCACAATTCCATGTCATGCATACACATTATTCATGTGACCTGTTATGCACAGATCACTCACAATTCATGTAATTGTTATAACTTTTGAATAGTTGATTGAAAGTATGTGTTGTTTGTAATGAAACTGAATCTCCTCTCATAACTCAAAATATGGCTTGAATGAAATCTGTTGAAGGGGTGGATTCTGGAATCCACTGCCGCTTCAATATATATATATTTGGAGTGATTTATCACGAAATTATCTTCCTAAATGTTGAAGTATTTAGAATGACTAACTTTAACTTACGTTAAAGCCTTTAATTTCATTTTCATTTTCAAACACTTGAAAATAATGTTGAATATTGTCTGTACGTCTGACTGAGAGAAAGTACAACTTATCAGAATGTTTTGGTAAAGTTTCCTGTTCAGTGCGGAGCTCAGAGCAACTCTAGCCTTGAAGAAACTGTGAATTATGTGTGTCTTTGTATGTGCGCTCAGTGTTCTGTACAGGTCTGTTATGGGTACTGGTGGACTGTTGTCATCTGGACTGGAGACCTGAAGGCGCCTATAGGCCTGACCTAGAAGGACATTCTGTGCCTAAGTTCAGGGTCATAATGGAAGAAGATATGCTTCTGACTATCTGTCCATGTGTGGAAAATTACCAGTTTTGTCTAGTGTTCTTAACCAATCAGTATCTTAGTAATGACGTAGTTAGTAGACTCTGTTAGAGTATAATTGTTGTGGAAATGTGAATGTACGAGAGAGAGAGAAGGAGGGAGAGAGCGGCCTACCAACTCCTTGTGAGACTTGAAGCTGCTTCTGCTGATGAAACTGCAAACTATTCTTTATTAAAATTTTCTTCAAATTATTTTTTTAAACTCTGACTCCAGGTCTTCATTTATCATATCTGGTCTTTTGGGTCTTTAACTGTAAAATCCCCAACAGTTAATGGTGGAGAATGCGCGGGCAATCATTCTTTGGTGACATTCCTGGCTAAACAACAAACAAGGTAGGAAGTTGTTTTATTATTTTTGCTAGGACTGTCTGGAGTGGAAGTGGTGGAGAGAAAGGGGAGCGATAGGGTTCCCTCAGACGTGAGGGCCCATTCATCTTCCAGAGCTCGATGTTGACCAGGGTTGATGTTGAGGACAGGAAGCTGAGGTTCCAGTTCTTTTTCGCTTGATACGCTGTGAAAGGCGGGCGCTCCGTGGAATACTCTGGATGGGACACTTGTTTGTGGCACATTGATTGTGCATTTGGTGTATGGACACCCCCACCAGAGTAAAAAAAGACACTACATGTGTGCCCCGGTGAACACGCTCTGATTGGGACACTTGTTTGTGGTACATTGATTGTGCATTTGGAGTATTGACGCACCCCCAACCAGAGTGAATAGGCACTTGATGTGTAAAATCGTAAACCTGACGCTTCATTGCTGCCACTCCAGATAGGGGATCCCCGAACTTAGAGATTCAGATAGGTAGGGACAACAGTTTTAATTAGATACAAAATATAAAAGATAATAGCGTTGTTTGTTTGCCAGGGATGCATCTGGAATGATTCCGATTTTTTTATAAGAAATTTTGTGACCCTGATTGGATTGTACCAGTATATGTGACCACTGTCTCGTAGTATACTTTGCAGTTTCATCAAGCAGAAGCCAAAGCTGTGTTTTTCAAAGGTTGCCGTCTCCATCTCTCTCAGGTGAGTATTAACCGTGACTAAGATATGGCTGACAAATTTAGTAACTTGATCAGTCCTGAAACAGATAATGAGACAGAAGAGAGCAAATGCTGTAAGCAGCTCTGCTCTGATTCGCTCACTTAAAAGAAATTTGTAGAACTTATTAAGAGAATGGTCAGCCTAGGTTTTAATTCTGATTGGCAAGTTAAATAACTTGACTGCCTTGAAACAAAAGAACTAGAAAAGTTTAAATGTTTAGCTGTTTGTGCTTATTCATGAATTTGCAAAAAGATTCAACCTGATGGGAAATTTGTAATTTCTAAATTCCTTGATATGTGAGTAAATATAAAAATGTTTATTCAAAAATGTATGTCAATTCTGGCAAAGTCTAAAGCTGGGCCACAGTCAAAAGATATCAGACAAAAGTCTGATGTTACAAGTTTATGAAAATGCAGTGTACCAGTCCTGAATGCCACAGAGTCTCTCTCTCTCTCCGTCTTATTCAAACTCAGCTAAATGCTGCTATCTTAGCAGGTGTGTGATAAGCTATTTATAGTAAAAGCACAGTGTGTCAGTTGAAAATCATTGACAAAGATGTTAAAGAAATGAGTGCCATGAAGAGGGCAATTTGTTGTTAAATGTGACAAAGTAAAATGAAATGTCTTTAAAGAGGTCTTTAAATACAGACCTGAAATGATAGAAGTGACTATTTTGACAAATTTACTATATGACCAGTAACTTTTTTGTCTCATCCTAGTCACCACCATGCACAGGGCAGATGGTTCCAGTTAAAGATGTATAATCTCAGCTTTGATGTTCCTGCTTTAACGATGTCTAATGACTTTTAGTGATTAAATACTGCTGTAATGAACCTGTTTCCCTGTGGTAACACTATTAGGCAGTCCAATGGCTCTGGTGGCTCTTGAGTGCATCTTCCTTAAGCTCAACAAAACACCTGATTCTGTTGAAGAAGACTGTCAAAGATTCTGCAATGGGAAAGAGCGGTTACCAGTGTGCACGAGGTGATTTCTCAATGACGGGTAAGATCCTCTTTGGCCAGACAGGGCTCAACCTAAGGCAGGGGGTTACCGCCGACACTGGGCATCTCCCCTGAAGGGAGGTGTTGTGTGTGAGATGGGTATGAGAGTGGAGCGGATGTCTGTGAGGCCAGCAGCATCATTAAGGGGGGATCTGTGAGAAGTACAGAAGTCTGACCCAAAAATGTTCCTCCATACCACTCACCAGAACCCGCATTCCCAGGATGGCTTGTTTTTCATTGTGACAAGTGTTCACAACTTGATGCAACTATGCCAGGGGACAACACCCTGAGGAAGAGAAGATTATTGATAAAGAGCTGATGGGAATGAGCTTTCAAGAGCCGACTGAGACCATGAGGTAACTGTCCGTAATTTCTGGGGAGATCAGGGCAAAATTTATTAACATGATGTTGGTTGCCCTATTGGCAAAAACTGTTTAAGTTTTGGATTCAGTATTACTGTGAATCCCTGAATCTGTGAGACTGTGTTGATTTTGAAATAATATGTGTGAATCATAGTTTTACTCTAGCAGGTCATTAGACATGACACAGGAATGCAAAGACATGGTGGTGGCTAAAGATGAAGACCGCGTTTACAGATTCAAGAGGAAGTTAAGTAAATTGAGCATTTAAACTAAAGAGAACGAACATGAAAGGCAGGAGAGCTCAATGCAAGGCACAGAGAGACTGTCAGCAAAGATGCAAGCAAAGACTCAGGACAGTAATAATTATAATCAAGCGTTGTGCTGACATTTACAAAACAATCTACAGTCAAATGCACCGAACAAACATCTAAACATCTAACACAATCCGGGACGCCATTAAAAATAAACCCTCCACTTGTTCCTGACGCTGGGATCCTCCTGAAATCTGTTCAAAAACACAAACGAGAATTTTCCTTTACTCTTCCGTTTGTCCTGTTATCAGCAGACTCAAATGTGTGGAGTACATCAGAAACTGAATAGGCATCTGTATAATGTTTCCAGTGTAGTTAATGGTGATTATAATGGGTTCTATTTGTTTTTGATGCGACGCGACGTATTGAGAATTATTCCGGTCCGGTGAGAAACTTCCAATGAGTGGAGTATACTTGAATGTTCACATATGCGCTCTGTGGTGGTCGTGGCATTTTGAACTTCGAACAAACGGATGGAATGGAAATTGTTGTGTGCTATCAGATCACAACTTGTTTTTATATATTATTTCGATTAGGTAATAAAGCTGAAGGGACATGCAACCTATAGCTGTTCATATTCTGTACATAATTCATTGAATGATTTGCTTTGCATGTACTTTTATTAACATTACGGATACAAAAGACCAAGCCAGAGGACAGCAAATTGAGCACATATTTCTGTTACTCTTCATTGCTGTTTGTCATATCTTTTGTTGTAAACTGTGTCCCTTCCTTGTTTTTGTTCTGCAGCATAGGGCTGTTGTGAGAACCGCAATATTGTAGTTCCGCGGTACTGAGGAATGCAAACACCACAGCAACCGTAATATTTTTGTGCCATCTTTTTTCATAAGGTTATGCCTTAGGTGTATAACCTTTAAAATATATACACCTAAAGAATCCTGCATTCACTTTACTATTTTCCCTTTACTTAGATTGCACAACATAGTGATTAGTGATATAAATGCAAATGATACTGAATTGATTCAATAAAATTAAGTTGTTTGTCAGGCTTTATGCATATGGTTGTGTTCTTTATGAGCGTTTTTTTTCTAAAATTAGACTTTCTAAAAAACAAGAGATATCGCAATATATCGCCTTTCTTACAGTATCGCAATATATCACAATATATCGTATCATAAGCCCTGTATCGTGTTATGTATTGTATCGCCAGATTCGTGGCAATACACAGCCCTGCAGGTCACCCAACCTATTCACCGATGTAGCGCCTTTCTGACCGGCAGAAAATACAGTAAATTGGGGCCTCGACCGTAACATTGTGAAAATCATGCTCGCACAATGAGAACATGAACTATCCACAAGTGCTGCTTCAGCAGGCTGAACGTCCAAACATGAGATGCAGCGATTGTGGCCAGGGAATCAGCTGGTGCCAGGGAACGACCACATCCAGAAACGCACAGGCGGAATGACATCTTAAAAAAGATGCAGTTTCACACCCATTGCTCTTTTTGGAGAAAATTAAATGCTCTTTATATAGTGCTGAAGCACACAACAAACAGCCGTGAAGCAACTAATAGTGCAGCTGTAACGGATCCCAGGTAAGGGGAATCCACTCTGCGTTGTGTAGATAAATCAATAAAGAAACTCCAGATCACTAACTGCTTGGCACAGTCTTTATTTTCTGTCTGTATGAATGGGAAATATTCTGAAATTAATCTTGTGACTCCATAATATGACACTGTTTAATGCCTCCAGAACCACGAGACAATCTTCTCTCGACTCATTCTTAGGGTATTCATGCTATTGCCACCAAACTTTCTGAATATGATGACAACATACTGAAAATGCCAAATTGCAAACGATTATAGTATATCTCGAATGGTGTTGCCATGGCGAAGAGGTTTAAAGTAAGAAAAAAAAAAACATGAAATTGTCATTTACCAGTTCACTGCAAACATTCTCCCTTTTATTTCAATATATCATAATACAAATATTACAAATAAACAAATTGTGCATACAATAATGCATTTTTTAATTTCATATTAATTTATCTGTAAGTTAAAATAACAAATAACTGCTCTTTGGTTACAATGATTCAAGTAACAGTCAAATGTCATATTTTGGATGAGCACTAGAGGGCAGCATATACCTATTTTTAAACATGGTTGAGAAGTGAACAGTTTTAACAAAACTTTAAAAAAAGAGTCTCTCATAATGTCATTGATTGACTTAAATTAAATTAAGATTGTATATTTGGTAATGATCCTGGATTAATTTAAAATTAATATACAATTTTCAGATTAATACATT
Source organism: Zacco platypus (assembly GCA_038088235.1). NCBI lineage: Eukaryota > Metazoa > Chordata > Actinopteri > Cypriniformes > Xenocyprididae > Zacco > Zacco platypus. The sequence goes on from CM076063.1 coordinate 24,068,679, forward strand.
TATTTTCTTTAAAATGTTGTATTTTGAGATTAATTAATGATACTAAACAATATTCTCATCTGAATTATACACTGTTTATTTCTATATACAATAATAAGAAATTCAAATGTTTTTTTTATCAATGTAGTATGTTTGACTTAGCTGATTAACTTAGCTGATAGTTGATAAGCTGATTAACAATCTGTTTAAGGACAAGAAATAAAAAGAAATGTAATATAAATGAAATATTTGTAATAATCAAAACCACTATAGGATTATTTTTAAACAAGGTTATATACTAATATGAGCATCTTTAAATTATAACAAAAAGATGGCAATACAGGGTTATTTTTAAACAAGGTTAGATACAATTCTGAATAGCTTTAAAGTACAATAATTTGTATTATAATCAATGTTTTTCCATACTCTATTGGCATTTCTCTATTATATTTAGTTATTATCAAAGACTACTTTTTGTCACGTTTAGATTTTAGTTTTTGTTTAAAATTTTGTTAAATCTTCTGCATCTCTGTCTCACTGTACTTACCATCCCCCATCCCCTCAGCCTCACTCTTTCTTACTCTCTCTCTGTGTCTGTGTCTGTGTGTGTGTGTGTGTGTGTGTGTGTCAGTGCCTGTTTTACAACCTTGATCAGTTCTTTAAACCTTTGGAGACCTTCAGAGTTTAGCTCCAACCCTAATCAAACACACCTGAAGCAGTTAACAGGGCTGGGTAGATTACTTTAAAATGTATTTCACTACAGATTACAAAATACATGCTTTAAAAAGTAAATCATAAAGTCAGAATAATGAGATATAAGCAAACAATATTGAGAAAAGTCAGAATTGCAAGCAAAGAAGTTTATATTATTTCGCAATTGCAAGAAAAATTCAGTATTGCAAGTTATCTCGCAATTCTGATTTTATAACTTGCAATTATGAGTTTAAATCTCCCAATTCTAATAAAAAGTCAGAATTGTGAGATGCAAACTCGCAAATGTGAAGAAAAAAGTCAAATTGGTAGATAAAGTCACAATTACCTTTTTTACAATTATAAAGTGACTCACAAACAACTATCACAAAACACGAAAACAGTCATGGATCATCCAGTGATGACAGGATAGTAAACATTCACGGGTATATACATTTTTTTAAATTGGGCAATTTTTATAAATCCAGTCATTTTGTCTTGTGGAGTACATGTAAACGTCTGTTATGTGAAATGGCTTATTCATATGAAACTTGTGAACAGAAATGAAAGTTTTTCAGACTGTCAGAGTCGGAGAATCACCAACTGCTGTTTACATGAATTGCGCGTCACAGTTTACATTAATGTTTAAATGACATTAAAATTCAAAGTAATCACTTAGGTAATCTAAAATACTAATGTTATTTGATTACCACTCATTTAAAATGGAACTGTAATGAAATACAGTCACTCAAATTTTGTATTTTAAATACGTAACTAAGTTACATTTCGTTACTCCTCAACCCTGGCAGTTCATCAAACCAGTTTATTTGTTGGCCACTGACAACATAGTATTATATATTAGTTTGATAATTGTGTGTTTTTTTATATTTTAATTAACCTAAAATAAATACTGATGTACTTATAAAAATTTTGAATCAGCTAATGATAACTTTACACTCATTTGAAATTGAACTATGACACTATATCACTATCCGAACAGCTCTGAGAATGTGATTGTAGAAAAAGCAGTGCGCTGCGGTTATTTATGTTGCTAGGCATCCACTGAATCAGCTGTCCTGTCACTGTAGCTTGAGCGCTCTTTTTTAAAGTTTCTGCTAATATGAAAGTTTAACAGCAAACTAAAAAGTATGTTACAAGCGAAGGGCTCCGTCTTTACAGTATCCAAAGAGCTGCAAACATTCGCGACTGAAAGCTGTCTCTCTATTCATTCGATTGGCCAATGGAAAAAAAAGCGTGAATGACGTCGGGTGCTTTTCCACACAGAGTTGTTTTTTTTTTCAACCTGCAAAAATGCGAGGTGCAGCAGGCGGTTAAAACGCGAGGCGGTTAAAAGGCGCCTCTCACTGCACAAAACGCGTTCTGTGTGATCGGGGCCTCAGAAAGAAATAAAGTCAGTCTGTTTTTTACATAGGAGGGAGTGTGTGTTTTCTAGACATGGACGTTACACAAGGTCACATGCCGTGTTGGCGAGCATCACGTATGACAAATGTCTCTAGATTAATTTTTTATTGATATAATTAAATTTTATAAAAAAAGAGTAAATTTCACACGATTTTATAAAAGTGGCTGTTTATAATAATCTTTCATAAGTGAAAAAAAAATGTAGACACACATCTTACTCTTACCTGACGCTTATTTGGCTCCATTTGTTAATTTTATCATTTTATTTTTTCGTTGGATACCACCCATATTTGAATTAAATAAAAGCATCCTTTTGGTGCAAAAGACTGGTGCGCAAACGGTACCTCAGCTAGGCCAAAAAACATATTCTGCACTCACTTGAAATATGACATCCTATGAAATGAAATTAATCTAAATTTAAATGATCTCATAGATGTGTCTGTTGTGGTTTGTGATCATGTGGGGACCAACTGCTGTAGTAAATGTGGTGAATTCAAATGACTTTGACATAGTCCTTTTACATTTACCGGTTTTAAATGCCTATTGCCCGCCGTGCACTGTTGCCTTGAAGCCACCGGGTTGGTGGTTCCACCGGGCTTGGGCCCGTCATCGCTGCTTGCAGCTATATTTATGATATGTTTTTGTCCAATACACACTGTCCACAATTATTGGCACCCCTAGACATTCTTATGACTAAAACATCTCTAAAGTATGTTTCCATTCATATTTAAAAAATTTAGCACACCACGATGAATAGGAAAATGAAATTGTCCAGCCATGACTTCTTGTTCCACATGAGTATAAATATGAGGACAAACAAAGGCCAAATTCCATTAATCATCATCCAGCACAACAGGTAAAACCAAAGAATGCAGTTCTATATTTTTTAAATAAGAAGTGTCAGGGGAGTGTCTAGATTTTATTTTTCATCTCTTGCTGATTACATGCCTGGTTGTGCAGCCAATGATTGTTGAGCTTCACAAAATAGAAAGTGGTGTAAGAAAATAGCTAAAGCTTTGAAAATTCCTGTTTCAAGAAGAAAAGTCCTTTTTTTCCTCATGCAAAAACAAACTCCAGCATATTCAGTTGTTAGACAATACTGGAACTTCAAACAGCACCTTCTTTTATGGTCAGATGAAACTAAAAACAAAAAGCTTTTTAGCAACAAACACACAAGATGGGTTTGGTGCTCACAGGAATAAAAAGTACCCCATGCCCATGGTTAAATATACAGCTGGATCTGTAATGATGTGTGCCTATTTTTCTGCTTGAGGTTCTGGATATCTTGTTCAGATACAAGGCGTTGTCCAACTTCAACTTTATTTATAGAGCACATAATTTAAACAATATAGTGCTGTACAATAAAATAAAAAAAGAAGCGAATTACAAAAATTAAAAACCATGTAAAAACATCAACACACAACATTCAAGACTGATTCAGATGGGTACAGCGCTACAGCAATCATGGATTTGATCAAGTACCAACATTAAAAATTCAAATCTTATCTCCTAAACAAAATCAACACAAAAATTCTGCCACAGTCATCCCAGTTCCCTGACCTGAACCCAATTGAACCCTTTGTGTTCAGTTTAAACACAACCACTAGATGGCAGTGATATCTCAAAATATGAACTGTGATTTGGAGAAGCGCAATGGTGCATCGCTACCGTTAGCATTAGCAAACCTAACTCACAAGATAACAGAATTATCCCAGCTCCCGCTGTTCCATTGAAAATAATCTTGATCGTCCACCTGAATGTTCTCAAACTTTAATTCTGATGAATGTTTGGACATTTACATAGCAGAAGTTGTCCGAAGGGAACTACAAATGTGTAGAATCAACAAACAGAGTACAATAATTATAAATATTGACATATGTAACCCCTCTACCCGAGTCCGGCATGGGAGTGGGACGCTCTAACAAGGAGGATAAAGGCTTCAGCCTCTAGCATCTGTCGCTAGAGTATCTCTCGAGGTCAGAGTAGTGAGGTTTACTCGCAGAGCAACTACTAGCTGGCCTCCGTTACACATAGTAACTCTTTAGATCCATTTTACAGCTTATCTAAAGGAGAGATTATGATTTCTTTCATCGTCAATAAGGGTAACTCAGATTTCATTTGAAATTTGTCTGCATCTTCTATGTATTCTGTTTATCTCTTCTCCCTCTCCTTCTCCTCTTTTCTTACACCCTCCTCTCCCCTCATCTCTTTCGACCCGTTCCACTGTTCTTCTCCCTCTCATTACACCCCTCCTTCTTCTCACTCCACTACTTTTACACTTACACCTCTTTCTTTTGCCAATCTCTTGCATATTCTCATTCTTTTATTGCTCTTTGTATACTTTCCCTTTTATAGTTAAAGATCTACACTTTGTTTTTCCTGATATATTACAGTTTTGGCTGCCTGTATGAACTATTATGAAAACATTTGAAAATTCTGTGCACAGTGTTTTGAGAAAATGATTCACAAGATTTGTAAGTTGTATAAAATAAATAAAAACTTATAATCTAATAGGAAAGATTATTTTGGGGCAGTTGTCGTGGCCTAATGGTTATAGAGTCAGACTGGTAACCTGAAGTTTACAGGTTTGATTCTCAATAGCAGCAGGAAATGACTGAGGTACCCTTGAGCCAGACACCTAACCCCAAAATCACCACAGCAAAAATGGCTGCACACTGCTCCAGCTGTGTTTGTCCACGGTTTGCTGAGTGTGTGTGCGTTCACTACTCACTACTCGTAATGTATGTACACTAACTTGGATCTGTTCAAATGTAGAGGACAGATTGCGAGTATGGGTTACCATACTTGGCCTTCACATTACTTACTCACAATTACAAAGTGTTAAGATGTGTTAACTGTTTGGAGAACAGTGACCTGAGTTTAGACAAATGTGTCAAATAGACTGAGAAAATTTTGCTAATTACTTTAAGGAAAAACATTTACCTCAGAGTCTCCATCTTATAATTTCTCTTCAGTCCATCAGAAAGGAGCTTCACTCCAGAATCCTGCAGGTCATTGTTACTCAGGTCCAGTTCTCTCAGGACACAGTTTGAGGATTGTAGAACTGATGAAAAACTCTCACAAGACTGAAGTGTGAGATTACAGTAAGTAAGGCTGAAAGAGAGCAGAACACACACATCAACAGTCAGACCATCTTCAAACACTATGACTGGCTGACAGTAAATGATCTCTTATATGTTCTTAAACACCTCAGTATCAGCAGCTGACAGTTTGGACTCTTTAGTCCATCAGAAAGAAGCTTCACTCCAGAATCCTGCAAGTCATTGTTACTCAGGTCCAGTTCTCTCAGGACAGAGCTTGAGGATTGTAGAGCTGAAGACAAACTTTCACAGGACTGACCAGTGAAATTACACCCATTTAGCCTGTGTGGAGAACAAAACAAACAGCAATATCAATATGTTTTTCAGGGAGGGTTAGCTGAATTGCATGTTTATGATAAATCATTGTAATGAGAATTTAGCAATTAAAATGTAATGGTACTCTTGAGGGTTAAGTTTCTAACCCATCTGTGAATTTGTGCTCAACACTGCAACAAATCATAGATGATAGCAAGTGATACAGGTCGACTCACTGACTCGATACGGTCACAGCGGTTCTCAAGTTATCAACATACTGAATCTGTCCTACTAAAATGAGACAAGAACCGGGAGTAATGTGATCCTCGGAGCACAGTGTGCAGAGGATTTGACTGATGAAATGAAAATAAAGCTACTATAATATTTAACATGTTGTTAAATTGTTATTATGGCATGAAATAGTTCATTGAAACAAACTGTTCATTAGAATCACTTAAAGAAATCGGGAAATTTGGGTATTATCTAATTGAAAATAATTGGAAAACTCCATTAAAAAATTCCAGGTTTTCTAATAGAGGTGCGAATTTTCACTTGCCTCACGATTCAATTTAGTTATGATTCAGAGAGTAATGATTTGATTATAAAGCTGTTTACGATACATCTTTTCCTCCAGTTCTTTTTATTAATAATTATTATATTAATAATTGACAATATAGTTATTTTTAGTTTTGTATCTGTTATTAAAAATAAGACCACAGATTACAATTACAGATTACACAGTAACATAACAACATAACAAATACACAACCTGGTCTCATCAGAAAAACGTACAGAAAGCAGGGTTAACTTACGGTCGCATATACCTTGAACTCCTGGTTGATTAACCCAAACCTTGGGTCGAAGAATCGACTAGTCAGCATGGAAACGGGCACTAAGAAAAAGCATTCCATACTACTTTTGCTTTTGTTTAAAGGTGATTGACATTATTAGTGCATATCACAACCTATTTGGTGGTTGTGCATTATTTTTTTCAATCTTTTGCCAGAGCATGGTTCAGTTGGGTTAGGGTTAGGTGTGAGTGCAGGCCTGCGCTGGAGGGGGGACAATCACGCTTGGGCTCAGTTCAAGGCAGCCGTATGAGTATGAGTACACCCTTAAACACACCTAGGTAAGTCACATAACCTGCTTTCTGGAATACCCCCCGGTCATGTCCTTGTATGGCTGTTTGTTTGGTGTTCTCATTACTGCTCCTCATGTTCAGTTTTGCTTGGTGTGTTCCCTGGTGTTTTTGTTATTATTTGTATTATTTTGACTTATTTTTATTAAATCTCATTCTGCATTGAGGTCCACCTCTCCCTAGTTTCACCATCATTATAGTTACACATCGTTCCACACTTTATTTTCTCATTCATACATGTTCTTTTTGTGAAAACTGAAACCAGGTTGTCTGCCTTGTGTGCTTGAAGAAAACGCCACTGATGTAACGTGACTGCGTAGGAGACGAGCAGACACCAGGTTTACATATAACATGAAGGTTTTAATAGTAAAATAATGAAGAGCACGAAGGTAACACACCGTCCATACATCAACAATAACAGACAAAAGACATGGGATCAAACAGGAACTCAAATACAGGAAGAGATGATCGAAACACAGGTGAAGGGAATGATTACAAGACACAGCTGAACATAATCAGAACAAACGAGTGGCAGGAAAAATATCAAAACAAAGAACACGTGAAACAAAAGACCTGACAGAATGTAACAACTGATACATTCATACTACAATATAAAGAAAGAACAAAATATGTGCTAGTCATAGTTGTGAAACAGCTGTTAATCCACATATTTTAACATAGTAAATGAGTGAATGTCAAACCTCAGTATGTTCAGTTGACAGTGTGAACTCTTCAGTCCATCAGAAAGCAGCTTCACTCCTGAATCCTTCAGGTGATTGCTGCTCAGGTCCAGCTCTATCAGATGGGAGTTTGATGATTGTAGAACCGAAGATACAGTTTCACAGCATGTTTCTTTAAGGCCACAGCCATCAAATCTGCCAAAACAGAATGTTTACCCATATTATTTACTGTTGTTCAGTGTTTTGCAATAACATATTGGACCCTTCATAATAAGGACATATTTCACACAGAATTTTTACATTCAGTTGTCCAGTGATGTAGAATAAATCCTTTAATTAAAGAGTGATCAGTGAAATTACTCACAGGGCTTTTCTGCAGCATCTCACAGCTGGAACGAGTCTCTTGTAGCCTGTCTGTGATGACGTGAACCTCTTTGGGTTGAACTCATCCAGCACCTTCTCTGACATCAGCAGTATGTAGGTCAGCACTGTGCACATTGAAGATGAGAGTTTTCTTCCTGGATGTTCATCTGAACTGAGGTATCTCTGGATTTCCTCATATAATGAATGATCCTTGAGCTCAAGTAAGCAGTAGAATAGGTTGACTGAAGCTTCATCTGAGATATTCTTGTCTTGTACTTGTTTAATGTATTTAGTTGTTTGTGTGATGCTCTCTGTGGTGTCTTCAGTGTGTGTGATCAGGCCTTTGAGCAGGTTTTGACTGGATTCTAGTGAAATTCCCAGCAGAAACCGCAGGAACAGGTCCAGATGTCCTCTCTCACTCTTCATGGCTTTATCAACAGCCCTCTCTAGTAACTCCTGCAGTGTGATGTTTTCTTTTGGCTTCTCAAAGAAAAACTGAAGCTCCTCCATTTTCTTGATCAGGTAACAGAGGAACACATGCAGTGCTGCGAGGAACTCTTGAACACTCAGATGCACAAAGCAGAACACCTTCGCTCCATGAAGTCCATTTTGCTTCTTAAAAATCTCAGCAATCATTCCTGTGAACTCAGTGTCTTCACTCACATCAATACCACATGCTTTCAGATCTTTTTCATAGAACACAATGTTTTCCTTCTTCAATTGTTCAAACGCTAGCTTGGCTAACTTCAAAATCATTTGTCTATTTGAATGTAAATTCTTTGCACATTCTCTTTCTTCTTGTTCATCGTACTTCTGGTTCTTCATATCTGTCTGTATCAGCAGGAAGTGAATGTACATTTCAGTGAGTGTTGTGCTGATGTTTTCAGTGTTGTTCTTGATGAGAATATCCTGAAGAACTGTGGCCGTGATCCAGCAGAACACAGGAATGTGGCACATGATGTAGAGACTACGAGACGTCTTAATGTGTGAGATGATTCTGGAGGCCTGAGTCTCATCTGTGATTCTCTTTCTGAAGTACTCCTCCTTCTGCTGGTCAGTGAATCCTCGCACCTCTGTGGACAAACCCACATACTGAGGAAGGATCTTATTGGCTGCTGCTGGTCGTGAGGTCACCCAGACGAGAGCTGATGGAAGCAGCTTCCCTTTGACCAGACTTGTGAACAGCACGTCTACGGATGATTTTTTCTCAGCAGTGTTCGATGACCTGCTTTTAAAATTCAAAGGCAGGCGACTCTCATCAAGTCCATCAAATATAAACGCTAGCTTGCATTCCTTATATAACTTTGATTTCTCCAGGTCCTTCAGATCAGGATAAAATTCCAACAGAAGCTCATGGAGACTGAAATCTTCATTTGTCATCAAGTTAATCTCTCGGAATGGAAGCAGGAACACACAGTCAATAAAATCATTGG
>CM076064.1:0-10000 GCA_038088235.1 Zacco platypus
ACCCTAACCCTAACCCTAACCCTAACCCTAACCCTAACCCTAACCCTAACCCTAACCCTAACCCTAACCCTAACCCTAACCCTAACCCTAACCCTAACCCTAACCCTAACCCTAACCCTAACCCTAACCCTAACCCTAACCCTAACCCTAACCCTAACCCTAACCCTAACCCTAACCCTAACCCTAACCCTAACCCTAACCCTAACCCTAACCCTAACCCTAACCCTAACCCTAACCCTAACCCTAACCCTAACCCTAACCCTAACCCTAACCCTAACCCTAACCCTAACCCTAACCCTAACCCTAACCCTAACCCTAACCCTAACCCTAACCCTAACCCTAACCCTAACCCTAACCCTAACCCTAACCCTAACCCTAACCCTAACCCTAACCCTAACCCTAACCCTAACCCTAACCCTAACCCTAACCCTAACCCTAACCCTAACCCTAACCCTAACCCTAACCCTAACCCTAACCCTAACCCTAACCCTAACCCTAACCCTAACCCTAACCCTAACCCTAACCCTAACCCTAACCCTAACCCTAACCCTAACCCTAACCCTAACCCTAACCCTAACCCTAACCCTAACCCTAACCCTAACCCTAACCCTAACCCTAACCCTAACCCTAACCCTAACCCTAACCCTAACCCTAACCCTAACCCTAACCCTAACCCTAACCCTAACCCTAACCCTAACCCTAACCCTAACCCTAACCCTAACCCTAACCCTAACCCTAACCCTAACCCTAACCCTAACCCTAACCCTAACCCTAACCCTAACCCTAACCCTAACCCTAACCCTAACCCTAACCCTAACCCTAACCCTAACCCTAACCCTAACCCTAACCCTAACCCTAACCCTAACCCTAACCCTAACCCTAACCCTAACCCTAACCCTAACCCTAACCCTAACCCTAACCCTAACCCTAACCCTAACCCTAACCCTAACCCTAACCCTAACCCTAACCCTAACCCTAACCCTAACCCTAACCCTAACCCTAACCCTAACCCTAACCCTAACCCTAACCCTAACCCTAACCCTAACCCTAACCCTAACCCTAACCCTAACCCTAACCCTAACCCTAACCCTAACCCTAACCCTAACCCTAACCCTAACCCTAACCCTAACCCTAACCCTAACCCTAACCCTAACCCTAACCCTAACCCTAACCCTAACCCTAACCCTAACCCTAACCCTAACCCTAACCCTAACCCTAACCCTAACCCTAACCCTAACCCTAACCCTAACCCTAACCCTAACCCTAACCCTAACCCTAACCCTAACCCTAACCCTAACCCTAACCCTAACCCTAACCCTAACCCTAACCCTAACCCTAACCCTAACCCTAACCCTAACCCTAACCCTAACCCTAACCCTAACCCTAACCCTAACCCTAACCCTAACCCTAACCCTAACCCTAACCCTAACCCTAACCCTAACCCTAACCCTAACCCTAACCCTAACCCTAACCCTAACCCTAACCCTAACCCTAACCCTAACCCTAACCCTAACCCTAACCCTAACCCTAACCCTAACCCTAACCCTAACCCTAACCCTAACCCTAACCCTAACCCTAACCCTAACCCTAACCCTAACCCTAACCCTAACCCTAACCCTAACCCTAACCCTAACCCTAACCCTAACCCTAACCCTAACCCTAACCCTAACCCTAACCCTAACCCTAACCCTAACCCTAACCCTAACCCTAACCCTAACCCTAACCCTAACCCTAACCCTAACCCTAACCCTAACCCTAACCCTAACCCTAACCCTAACCCTAACCCTAACCCTAACCCTAACCCTAACCCTAACCCTAACCCTAACCCTAACCCTAACCCTAACCCTAACCCTAACCCTAACCCTAACCCTAACCCTAACCCTAACCCTAACCCTAACCCTAACCCTAACCCTAACCCTAACCCTAACCCTAACCCTAACCCTAACCCTAACCCTAACCCTAACCCTAACCCTAACCCTAACCCTAACCCTAACCCTAACCCTAACCCTAACCCTAACCCTAACCCTAACCCTAACCCTAACCCTAACCCTAACCCTAACCCTAACCCTAACCCTAACCCTAACCCTAACCCTAACCCTAACCCTAACCCTAACCCTAACCCTAACCCTAACCCTAACCCTAACCCTAACCCTAACCCTAACCCTAACCCTAACCCTAACCCTAACCCTAACCCTAACCCTAACCCTAACCCTAACCCTAACCCTAACCCTAACCCTAACCCTAACCCTAACCCTAACCCTAACCCTAACCCTAACCCTAACCCTAACCCTAACCCTAACCCTAACCCTAACCCTAACCCTAACCCTAACCCTAACCCTAACCCTAACCCTAACCCTAACCCTAACCCTAACCCTAACCCTAACCCTAACCCTAACCCTAACCCTAACCCTAACCCTAACCCTAACCCTAACCCTAACCCTAACCCTAACCCTAACCCTAACCCTAACCCTAACCCTAACCCTAACCCTAACCCTAACCCTAACCCTAACCCTAACCCTAACCCTAACCCTAACCCTAACCCTAACCCTAACCCTAACCCTAACCCTAACCCTAACCCTAACCCTAACCCTAACCCTAACCCTAACCCTAACCCTAACCCTAACCCTAACCCTAACCCTAACCCTAACCCTAACCCTAACCCTAACCCTAACCCTAACCCTAACCCTAACCCTAACCCTAACCCTAACCCTAACCCTAACCCTAACCCTAACCCTAACCCTAACCCTAACCCTAACCCTAACCCTAACCCTAACCCTAACCCTAACCCTAACCCTAACCCTAACCCTAACCCTAACCCTAACCCTAACCCTAACCCTAACCCTAACCCTAACCCTAACCCTAACCCTAACCCTAACCCTAACCCTAACCCTAACCCTAACCCTAACCCTAACCCTAACCCTAACCCTAACCCTAACCCTAACCCTAACCCTAACCCTAACCCTAACCCTAACCCTAACCCTAACCCTAACCCTAACCCTAACCCTAACCCTAACCCTAACCCTAACCCTAACCCTAACCCTAACCCTAACCCTAACCCTAACCCTAACCCTAACCCTAACCCTAACCCTAACCCTAACCCTAACCCTAACCCTAACCCTAACCCTAACCCTAACCCTAACCCTAACCCTAACCCTAACCCTAACCCTAACCCTAACCCTAACCCTAACCCTAACCCTAACCCTAACCCTAACCCTAACCCTAACCCTAACCCTAACCCTAACCCTAACCCTAACCCTAACCCTAACCCTAACCCTAACCCTAACCCTAACCCTAACCCTAACCCTAACCCTAACCCTAACCCTAACCCTAACCCTAACCCTAACCCTAACCCTAACCCTAACCCTAACCCTAACCCTAACCCTAACCCTAACCCTAACCCTAACCCTAACCCTAACCCTAACCCTAACCCTAACCCTAACCCTAACCCTAACCCTAACCCTAACCCTAACCCTAACCCTAACCCTAACCCTAACCCTAACCCTAACCCTAACCCTAACCCTAACCCTAACCCTAACCCTAACCCTAACCCTAACCCTAACCCTAACCCTAACCCTAACCCTAACCCTAACCCTAACCCTAACCCTAACCCTAACCCTAACCCTAACCCTAACCCTAACCCTAACCCTAACCCTAACCCTAACCCTAACCCTAACCCTAACCCTAACCCTAACCCTAACCCTAACCCTAACCCTAACCCTAACCCTAACCCTAACCCTAACCCTAACCCTAACCCTAACCCTAACCCTAACCCTAACCCTAACCCTAACCCTAACCCTAACCCTAACCCTAACCCTAACCCTAACCCTAACCCTAACCCTAACCCTAACCCTAACCCTAACCCTAACCCTAACCCTAACCCTAACCCTAACCCTAACCCTAACCCTAACCCTAACCCTAACCCTAACCCTAACCCTAACCCTAACCCTAACCCTAACCCTAACCCTAACCCTAACCCTAACCCTAACCCTAACCCTAACCCTAACCCTAACCCTAACCCTAACCCTAACCCTAACCCTAACCCTAACCCTAACCCTAACCCTAACCCTAACCCTAACCCTAACCCTAACCCTAACCCTAACCCTAACCCTAACCCTAACCCTAACCCTAACCCTAACCCTAACCCTAACCCTAACCCTAACCCTAACCCTAACCCTAACCCTAACCCTAACCCTAACCCTAACCCTAACCCTAACCCTAACCCTAACCCTAACCCTAACCCTAACCCTAACCCTAACCCTAACCCTAACCCTAACCCTAACCCTAACCCTAACCCTAACCCTAACCCTAACCCTAACCCTAACCCTAACCCTAACCCTAACCCTAACCCTAACCCTAACCCTAACCCTAACCCTAACCCTAACCCTAACCCTAACCCTAACCCTAACCCTAACCCTAACCCTAACCCTAACCCTAACCCTAACCCTAACCCTAACCCTAACCCTAACCCTAACCCTAACCCTAACCCTAACCCTAACCCTAACCCTAGACCCTAACCCTAACCCTAACCCTAACCCTAACCCTAACCCTAACCCTAACCCTAACCCTAACCCTAACCCTAACCCTAACCCTAACCCTAACCCTAACCCTAACCCTAACCCTAACCCTAACCCTAACCCTAACCCTAACCCTAACCCTAACCCTAACCCTAACCCTAACCCTAACCCTAACCCTAACCCTAACCCTAACCCTAACCCTAACCCTAACCCTAACCCTAACCCTAACCCTAACCCTAACCCTAACCCTAACCCTAACCCTAACCCTAACCCTAACCCTAACCCTAACCCTAACCCTAACCCTAACCCTAACCCTAACCCTAACCCTAACCCTAACCCTAACCCTAACCCTAACCCTAACCCTAACCCTAACCCTAACCCTAACCCTAACCCTAACCCTAACCCTAACCCTAACCCTAACCCTAACCCTAACCCTAACCCTAACCCTAACCCTAACCCTAACCCTAACCCTAACCCTAACCCTAACCCTAACCCTAACCCTAACCCTAACCCTAACCCTAACCCTAACCCTAACCCTAACCCTAACCCTAACCCTAACCCTAACCCTAACCCTAACCCTAACCCTAACCCTAACCCTAACCCTAACCCTAACCCTAACCCTAACCCTAACCCTAACCCTAACCCTAACCCTAACCCTAACCCTAACCCTAACCCTAACCCTAACCCTAACCCTAACCCTAACCCTAACCCTAACCCTAACCCTAACCCTAACCCTAACCCTAACCCTAACCCTAACCCTAACCCTAACCCTAACCCTAACCCTAACCCTAACCCTAACCCTAACCCTAACCCTAACCCTAACCCTAACCCTAACCCTAACCCTAACCCTAACCCTAACCCTAACCCTAACCCTAACCCTAACCCTAACCCTAACCCTAACCCTAACCCTAACCCTAACCCTAACCCTAACCCTAACCCTAACCCTAACCCTAACCCTAACCCTAACCCTAACCCTAACCCTAACCCTAACCCTAACCCTAACCCTAACCCTAACCCTAACCCTAACCCTAACCCTAACCCTAACCCTAACCCTAACCCTAACCCTAACCCTAACCCTAACCCTAACCCTAACCCTAACCCTAACCCTAACCCTAACCCTAACCCTAACCCTAACCCTAACCCTAACCCTAACCCTAACCCTAACCCTAACCCTAACCCTAACCCTAACCCTAACCCTAACCCTAACCCTAACCCTAACCCTAACCCTAACCCTAACCCTAACCCTAACCCTAACCCTAACCCTAACCCTAACCCTAACCCTAACCCTAACCCTAACCCTAACCCTAACCCTAACCCTAACCCTAACCCTAACCCTAACCCTAACCCTAACCCTAACCCTAACCCTAACCCTAACCCTAACCCTAACCCTAACCCTAACCCTAACCCTAACCCTAACCCTAACCCTAACCCTAACCCTAACCCTAACCCTAACCCTAACCCTAACCCTAACCCTAACCCTAACCCTAACCCTAACCCTAACCCTAACCCTAACCCTAACCCTAACCCTAACCCTAACCCTAACCCTAACCCTAACCCTAACCCTAACCCTAACCCTAACCCTAACCCTAACCCTAACCCTAACCCTAACCCTAACCCTAACCCTAACCCTAACCCTAACCCTAACCCTAACCCTAACCCTAACCCTAACCCTAACCCTAACCCTAACCCTAACCCTAACCCTAACCCTAACCCTAACCCTAACCCTAACCCTAACCCTAACCCTAACCCTAACCCTAACCCTAACCCTAACCCTAACCCTAACCCTAACCCTAACCCTAACCCTAACCCTAACCCTAACCCTAACCCTAACCCTAACCCTAACCCTAACCCTAACCCTAACCCTAACCCTAACCCTAACCCTAACCCTAACCCTAACCCTAACCCTAACCCTAACCCTAACCCTAACCCTAACCCTAACCCTAACCCTAACCCTAACCCTAACCCTAACCCTAACCCTAACCCTAACCCTAACCCTAACCCTAACCCTAACCCTAACCCTAACCCTAACCCTAACCCTAACCCTAACCCTAACCCTAACCCTAACCCTAACCCTAACCCTAACCCTAACCCTAACCCTAACCCTAACCCTAACCCTAACCCTAACCCTAACCCTAACCCTAACCCTAACCCTAACCCTAACCCTAACCCTAACCCTAACCCTAACCCTAACCCTAACCCTAACCCTAACCCTAACCCTAACCCTAACCCTAACCCTAACCCTAACCCTAACCCTAACCCTAACCCTAACCCTAACCCTAACCCTAACCCTAACCCTAACCCTAACCCTAACCCTAACCCTAACCCTAACCCTAACCCTAACCCTAACCCTAACCCTAACCCTAACCCTAACCCTAACCCTAACCCTAACCCTAACCCTAACCCTAACCCTAACCCTAACCCTAACCCTAACCCTAACCCTAACCCTAACCCTAACCCTAACCCTAACCCTAACCCTAACCCTAACCCTAACCCTAACCCTAACCCTAACCCTAACCCTAACCCTAACCCTAACCCTAACCCTAACCCTAACCCTAACCCTAACCCTAACCCTAACCCTAACCCTAACCCTAACCCTAACCCTAACCCTAACCCTAACCCTAACCCTAACCCTAACCCTAACCCTAACCCTAACCCTAACCCTAACCCTAACCCTAACCCTAACCCTAACCCTAACCCTAACCCTAACCCTAACCCTAACCCTAACCCTAACCCTAACCCTAACCCTAACCCTAACCCTAACCCTAACCCTAACCCTAACCCTAACCCTAACCCTAACCCTAACCCTAACCCTAACCCTAACCCTAACCCTAACCCTAACCCTAACCCTAACCCTAACCCTAACCCTAACCCTAACCCTAACCCTAACCCTAACCCTAACCCTAACCCTAACCCTAACCCTAACCCTAACCCTAACCCTAACCCTAACCCTAACCCTAACCCTAACCCTAACCCTAACCCTAACCCTAACCCTAACCCTAACCCTAACCCTAACCCTAACCCTAACCCTAACCCTAACCCTAACCCTAACCCTAACCCTAACCCTAACCCTAACCCTAACCCTAACCCTAACCCTAACCCTAACCCTAACCCTAACCCTAACCCTAACCCTAACCCTAACCCTAACCCTAACCCTAACCCTAACCCTAACCCTAACCCTAACCCTAACCCTAACCCTAACCCTAACCCTAACCCTAACCCTAACCCTAACCCTAACCCTAACCCTAACCCTAACCCTAACCCTAACCCTAACCCTAACCCTAACCCTAACCCTAACCCTAACCCTAACCCTAACCCTAACCCTAACCCTAACCCTAACCCTAACCCTAACCCTAACCCTAACCCTAACCCTAACCCTAACCCTAACCCTAACCCTAACCCTAACCCTAACCCTAACCCTAACCCTAACCCTAACCCTAACCCTAACCCTAACCCTAACCCTAACCCTAACCCTAACCCTAACCCTAACCCTAACCCTAACCCTAACCCTAACCCTAACCCTAACCCTAACCCTAACCCTAACCCTAACCCTAACCCTAACCCTAACCCTAACCCTAACCCTAACCCTAACCCTAACCCTAACCCTAACCCTAACCCTAACCCTAACCCTAACCCTAACCCTAACCCTAACCCTAACCCTAACCCTAACCCTAACCCTAACCCTAACCCTAACCCTAACCCTAACCCTAACCCTAACCCTAACCCTAACCCTAACCCTAACCCTAACCCTAACCCTAACCCTAACCCTAACCCTAACCCTAACCCTAACCCTAACCCTAACCCTAACCCTAACCCTAACCCTAACCCTAACCCTAACCCTAACCCTAACCCTAACCCTAACCCTAACCCTAACCCTAACCCTAACCCTAACCCTAACCCTAACCCTAACCCTAACCCTAACCCTAACCCTAACCCTAACCCTAACCCTAACCCTAACCCTAACCCTAACCCTAACCCTAACCCTAACCCTAACCCTAACCCTAACCCTAACCCTAACCCTAACCCTAACCCTAACCCTAACCCTAACCCTAACCCTAACCCTAACCCTAACCCTAACCCTAACCCTAACCCTAACCCTAACCCTAACCCTAACCCTAACCCTAACCCTAACCCTAACCCTAACCCTAACCCTAACCCTAACCCTAACCCTAACCCTAACCCTAACCCTAACCCTAACCCTAACCCTAACCCTAACCCTAACCCTAACCCTAACCCTAACCCTAACCCTAACCCTAACCCTAACCCTAACCCTAACCCTAACCCTAACCCTAACCCTAACCCTAACCCTAACCCTAACCCTAACCCTAACCCTAACCCTAACCCTAACCCTAACCCTAACCCTAACCCTAACCCTAACCCTAACCCTAACCCTAACCCTAACCCTAACCCTAACCCTAACCCTAACCCTAACCCTAACCCTAACCCTAACCCTAACCCTAACCCTAACCCTAACCCTAACCCTAACCCTAACCCTAACCCTAACCCTAACCCTAACCCTAACCCTAACCCTAACCCTAACCCTAACCCTAACCCTAACCCTAACCCTAACCCTAACCCTAACCCTAACCCTAACCCTAACCCTAACCCTAACCCTAACCCTAACCCTAACCCTAACCCTAACCCTAACCCTAACCCTAACCCTAACCCTAACCCTAACCCTAACCCTAACCCTAACCCTAACCCTAACCCTAACCCTAACCCTAACCCTAACCCTAACCCTAACCCTAACCCTAACCCTAACCCTAACCCTAACCCTAACCCTAACCCTAACCCTAACCCTAACCCTAACCCTAACCCTAACCCTAACCCTAACCCTAACCCTAACCCTAACCCTAACCCTAACCCTAACCCTAACCCTAACCCTAACCCTAACCCTAACCCTAACCCTAACCCTAACCCTAACCCTAACCCTAACCCTAACCCTAACCCTAACCCTAACCCTAACCCTAACCCTAACCCTAACCCTAACCCTAACCCTAACCCTAACCCTAACCCTAACCCTAACCCTAACCCTAACCCTAACCCTAACCCTAACCCTAACCCTAACCCTAACCCTAACCCTAACCCTAACCCTAACCCTAACCCTAACCCTAACCCTAACCCTAACCCTAACCCTAACCCTAACCCTAACCCTAACCCTAACCCTAACCCTAACCCTAACCCTAACCCTAACCCTAACCCTAACCCTAACCCTAACCCTAACCCTAACCCTAACCCTAACCCTAACCCTAACCCTAACCCTAACCCTAACCCTAACCCTAACCCTAACCCTAACCCTAACCCTAACCCTAACCCTAACCCTAACCCTAACCCTAACCCTAACCCTAACCCTAACCCTAACCCTAACCCTAACCCTAACCCTAACCCTAACCCTAACCCTAACCCTAACCCTAACCCTAACCCTAACCCTAACCCTAACCCTAACCCTAACCCTAACCCTAACCCTAACCCTAACCCTAACCCTAACC
>CM076064.1:15000-102500 GCA_038088235.1 Zacco platypus
TAGAATGAGATGAGGTGGAGAGAAGTGATGTGATGGCAGTACCTTATAAACAGTGATAGAATGCAGTAACAATCTAAACCTGCTGATGGTGTTTGTTGTGGAGCAGCTGGAGGCACTACCGTGGAGGTTAACAGGTATTAATGTACAGTGAAGAGAACAAATAATGTAACTATTTAGAGACAGATTAAGCACTTTTTCTGATGTGAAAATGTCTTTGCAAATATATATATATATATATATATATATATATGAGAGAGAGAGAGAATTCTATCATAAATTGAATACATATTTAGTTGCTTACTCAGAGATGATGCAAGTATCATTGGGGAAATTAAAACACAAACATTGTTTTTCCCCTGCTCATCCATGATTTGACAAGGACATTTAAAATACTCTTGTCATTGTTTCCTCTCTGAAAATACATTAACTGATGAGCTAAATTGTCTCTCCAGTGCTTCTATTAGTGGAATGAATGAAATGTGACATATGTCTTCCCAAGAAAATCCTTTTGTTATAAAAATATACTTTTTCTTTTAAAATAATATACAGTTTTTCTTAAGTTCTCCCTATCAAGCTGAACAGCAAGGCTGTTTTTTCTTCTTTCTTTTAAATAGAAAGTCTCAATATCTTAAATAGAGAAACAGAGAGCAGCAGAGACACTAGAGCATCATAATGACGTCTAGTTTTTCCTCGTGAATGTCGTCTGCTCGGCCGTTCATTCAGGAAGAAGAGCTTTCAGGCCTCAGTAGCATTTGCATAAGTGTTTTTCTTAGATTTCGTCGACCAACCAACCAAAAGAAAAAAAAATCTCAAAAGAGGAAAACATCACAACGGCACAAATTCTGTAATGACTTAGAAAACAAGTATCATTTCAAACAGTAGGTCAAGAGAAAAACACATCAGCCTTTACTCTGTCTCACGTGTCTCTGCTCAGTCATTTTATAAGGGGGAAAAGAACAAATCAGACATGTTAAAACAATTCAAAAGAAAAAAAAAGATGCTACAAAGAAACTGCAAAAGATATGTACAAGACCCTGTATTCCTTGAGACTATATGAACGAGCTGTTTGTGAGAAAATGAAACTGAATGGGCTCTCCAAGCTTTCTTAATCTGTCATCTCAACCGCCTGTCTCGAGATTTCACATTGTTTCGAATCCCTGCGAATCATGGTGCAAAGTCAACAGCAGCGGTTTTCAAGGGTCTTAAAAAGTGCCATTAACATTCGTCCCTTCCCAGCGATGTCACCAGATCACACTAGAAATGCTGGTTTCCCGGGGCAACAGTGGCAGCATGGCATTGTTCACGTGCTGCTCCTCGATGGCCTGCTGCTGCTCGCGGGGCAGCTTCCCCTGCGCTCGCTGGCCATTCAGAAGAGTCATGGGGATGTTGCAGTAAGTGTGCTGGTTGCCAAGTGACGACAGAGGCGGGAGTGTCCCAGTGGAAGGAATGTCATACTCATAGCTCCTGTAGTAGTGCTTCTGTCGCAGCTGCGTGTGGTACGTATTGTGGAAAGTAGAACGCAGCTCAGGGTGAGCGGTGGCCATGGCGGTGGAAGTCGCTGCGGCCATGGAGATTGCAGAGACCGTCTGCAACTCACCGAACGGACCCTGCTCGCTGACATCCAGCACCTGCTCATGCGACAGCTTGGGCTCAGGCCGCTTAAAGGGCATTTCATACTGCAGCTGCTTCCAAAACTTGGAGTTGAGCTTGCTGCTCTTGGGTCCTGGCCACTTGATGACCGTTAGCAGTTTTATGGCATGTTTGAGAGCCTCAACTTCCTGGTAGTTCATGATTCCCCGTAACTCAGTGCATTCGATGAGGATGACTTTGATCTCTCCGGTGACCAGCATGTTCCGCAGCCGCGTCTCCAGCTCAAAGATGCTCCAGCCGCGTCTCACCACGTAGTTAGGCGTCATAACGATGATGAGACGTTTACTCTGGTCAACGCAGCGAGCCACATCCTCAATGTAGGCTGAGAGAGAGAAAGGCAGAATGTCAATAGCTCCGTTGTGTTAAAAATTTCAAACATCATTGTTTTCATGCAAAATAAAACAGAAGGAAACACAAATCTAATGTGCCCTAAATACTGCATAGCATAGCACTGTGTGAACAGTAAAACTCTCTGTCAAAGAACTTCACTAATGTGTGACAAAACAGCAGAATGACTCAATGAAGGAACACACTGAAAACACAGGACAGACAAAGCGACATCAAACACAAATCCTGCTCTGACCTCATGGAGTCGAAGTCTCTGAATGAGGCAGTTTTATATATTGACCTAAAATAGCATTGATGAGAAAACGAAACTCGTTCAGTGTTGCATTACTCTGGCCTAAATCTGACAACATCTGTCTGTGTTAGATGACTGGACACATCTGTTCAAAAGGTCTTATTATGGAATTTGTGGACAGTGACAGACAGACACTCTACCCTCTCTCTCTCTCTAGCCCTACTTTACAATAAATAGTAAAAGCATAATAATAATGTTCAACACTCACGCAACTAACCCTTTCCCTAAATCACTGATGCACTTACTCTCTAACAGCAGAAGTAGATACTAGATAGTCTAATTTTACACATTCAGACCACAATGGTGATCAGTTCAACCTGAATCTGGTTCAATTCAGCGCCATGTCCCAATTTCCCCCAAAGGTGAAGTTTGTAAAAGCGTGTGAGTCAGATTTGTTGACACAAGTGGAAAAGGCTAAGGAAGAATACCTCTAAGGAGTCTTGTGTCATCCTGGAAATGATCATTGCTGAAACCTAGACATAAATATTTCAACATTGAAAGTCTGGTCAGCTGATTCAGCATAAACTTAAAAAAAAAAAAAAAAACAGTGAGGACTTCCACAAGAGAAACTGGCATTACTGTATCTTTTTACCTTAGGATTTTCAGTTAGAATCACCAGTTTATCCAGCTTAATATGGGACTGAGGGGTTGCAGGGCTAACAGAGCTAACAGAGCAACAAAATGTACACCGTCCCATGGCTTGAGCCTCTCACTGAAGAGCCATTACGAGTTTATCTCCTAAACACAAATCAATGTTTGCTTGTTTTTAGCCCTGATTATGAGCACCTTGTCCCATATTAATATCTAACAGTCCCCAGACAACAGACAGAAATGTAGACAAAACACACATGGAATTTTTCAAGTAAAAAGTGCAAGACGGATACAGTATATGTGTTGAGTCACATGAGCAAACACAAACACAAACACAAACTTGAGAAGTACAAATACAAACAAATAATGTACAAGAAGCTTCATTGAAAGGACAGATATCAGATCTACAATATTAAATATTAAAAGCTAATCAAACAAAAGTATCTTGAAATGAAAAATTACACTGAAAATAAACATTAAACTTTCTCCATACAGCATTCAACAGGATGAAGATGCAACTCTACACAAACAAGGACACACGTATGGCTTGTTTCCACCGGGTGGTACGGTTCAGTTCAGTTCAGCACAGTAGAGTACGATTCGGGATGGTAAACCCTGATCCGGCTTGCGTTTCCACTGCCAACATTACCCTTACGTTATAGGCATGGTGTGTGCCGCGATCGATGCCATTATCGTGTGAAGAACAAAGTGACAGTAAACAACTATGGAGGACATACAGAAGCTTTGTTTGAGCTAAGACTGCAAGGAAAGACAGCTGAAAAATACACCTTGTGTTGTAATGGTATTGTGTTGTCATTCCCCTTGTAGCACACGCAAGTGACGGTTCTCTGACAACCAATCAATGTTCTGCAGTGAGTGTAGCTCCACCTTTTTGGTACTGGTGCTATTGGTACTATTGTGCTAGGTACTCCAATGGAAGGTCCGAAAAAAAGTGGTATGGTACGGTTCAGAATTAGGGAACCATACACAATTTCTGACAATGGAAACGGCAAAAAATGCGTACTGTATTGAACTGAACCACACTGCTCGGTGGAGACGAGTCAATAGTCAAACATGTTTAGACACAACTTACAACTAATGAAACTTACTTCCAGTTGGGATCAAGTCCCTGTCAGGAATGAAGAGTTTATACCCATAATGCTTTTCTAGAACATCCGGCAGAATCTCCAAAGCAAAACGTTCTTCCTCTCTGGTTTCCTGACTCCACTGGTCTGGATCCACTTTAGTGTAGGACACGTACGCATCATAGTCTTTATCTTCTTACAACACACAAACAGAAGACTCACAATTAAACAGTTCTTCACGACACTATGCATTCACAACTTGTAACTGCAGCAGCATTTTTGATCCTGAGCAGTAGCTACAGTATACAACACATCTCGACTGCGTTCATGAGGGATTGAGATCTCAAAACGCTTGAATTTGATACCTACAAGCATGAACTATGCTCACAAACCTCTGCCAAGTAATTATGATAGAGAGTTTCATTATGAAAATCAGCTTTCAGTAACAGACTTTAAAATGGCAGGTGTTTTCTTCACTTTCTTTCCCCGTGTGGATGAAATTCACTAAATCTGTGACTATGAGGAAGTGTCAGGCTCAGGATTGACTTCAGCAGAATGTGCCACACTGTCCACTACAAATGGATAAGCCCTAATTCCTTTCAACTTTGAGAAAATGGAAAATCAGTTTTTGCCTTCCTGGGGAGGCACAATTAGAGAAAGATTAATAATAAATTAAAGTCAAAGGTGGTTTTATTGTCTCTCTGCCTTCCCGTTTCTTATCTTCCTTCACCATCTGCCACAGAGGCCCAGAAGCAGAAGTTACAGCTTTCAAAGAAAAGCCCCACTGGAGCAGGACTTGAAACAGAGAACTGAGATAAAAAAGCAATCAAAAATTTGGAATAAAATTATGCAATTAATAAAAATAAACAGCTGATTACGTGTTATGGTATGGGCATATTTAGCTCATTTGTTCATCGTTATCACAGGTTGTTCAAGTCATGTAACATAAATGGCTTAAAGAAACTCCTGAATGTTTATAAGGATTATAGTGTTTCCATATTTATTCTTTATCATATATGCAATCAGCCTATATCTGAGGGACACAATGATGACAAAACCATCAGCTACAAATAGCTTTCTTGGGAAATGTTAATGTTTGTAAAAGTCTGTTTCTGAATAATCTGACCAAATGTTTTGCCAATTAAGCATTTCAGTGCCTCGTATCTCTTCATTGATTAATTTGTGTTGAAGGAAAAACTGCAAATGAAAAAATGATCCACCATAATGACTCAAGAAAAGAATATTAATGATTTTGTCTTTGCCTAAGGTGTTCTATTCAGACTGTTAGAACTTCTTTATAATATTTCTTACCTTCGTCCATATCCTCACTGCCAAAGTGATTTCTGTAGAAGAGCATGAGTTCAATTCTGTAACACTTATACAAGGACACCAAAAATATCAACATCAGCAGAATGGCTCCCAAACCTCCAGCCAACTCTACCGTATACATGAGCTCTGCTGAGAGAGAGACAGAAAAAGACAGAGACAGTTACAATATGCACAACATACATCAGCATACACTTTGTCCCTCAGCTCAGGATGTCTGACACTGTCCATTCCTTCATGTGTGTTAAACACTTCAAACAAATGCAAAGTGAATGAACCTTTCATGTATTCCTCTGTGTGTGTGTGTGTGTGTGTGTGTGTGTGTGGTTCAGGTAACCATACAATATCCAAAATCCTTGTCCTTGGGGGATCCAACATGAGTGTGTGTGTGTGTGTGTGTTCTGCTGAATGTTGGCTCGTGCACAACTACATCACTGTTGAGCAGGTCATTCCCAAAAGACAGACGTCACACAGACGTGCTAGAAAAAGAAGAATGAGAGCACATCAGGTAGTCAGGGGCTAATCACACCTGTCCAAATGAGGCCAACAGCAGAGTTCTGTTTGTGATGTTGTTCTGTACTAGAGCTGTGTATCTGAGAAAGTCACTGCTGCAGTGTTGAATGCGAGAGGAACTCCACTCAGCCGCAGTGGTGGATGAAGATGAATGCTCTTTAAATGGGTAGAGTTCATGCTGCGACAGACCCAGCAGACGCCTGTCTTGTGCTCTAGTGTCAGGTCAGGTCTGCATCAGCAGCTGTGTTCATCGACGGTGACATTTGGATTGTTTTAGAGAGCAGAGATGACGGCTGCTATCGCGCATTTGTGTTCAATGTTCTGAGGAAACGACCTCATTGGCTGTGGCTGCTGAGATGTGGCCGTTTTCAACTCCTTGAACTCTCAATGTATCTGTTTGATGGACATTGTAACAGGATCAAAAGTATCTCATGTGTAATTTCTGAATTCAGTCAGTTATGGATCATCTTCTGTTTGAAGAGACTAAACAGTGAGAAAAGCATCAAAATACACATACACAGATAGATGCACAAGGACAAGGAGAGAAGTTAATGTGAGGAGAGAATGAAGAGAGATAGGGGGAACAGATGCTGTTAAAATTGGTTTCAACATCTTCAACCAGAAACAGAGCAGTGCCTGCAGGCCTCATTAATAACCTTCTATAAGCACTGATGGTGACTGTGATTACCAAAAGAAAGCAGGAGAGACACGAAAGTGAGTAAGAGATGAGAGAGCAAAACTAGTGTGAAGTATTTGGCATTTGCAGTAGCTGGGTTTACACGGAGCCTAATAATCCAACTGTAATCGGACTAGTAGCACAGTCGGAATACAAAAGAGTCACATGTAATCACATAGATCGGAATTAATTTGCTAAATTTGCAAAAATTTCATTCGGATAATAAAGGGTGGTTTAAACCTTTTCTAATCCAGTCACAAAGACATGTAAAAACTTGATCAGATTAAAAACCAACACTGGAAAGTACTGTGCATGTGCAATAAAGTAATGGTGCAATGAGGTATGACTCACAGAACGAGCTGATGCTGTTGAATGAAGGCTCGTTCTAAAAGTCTCCTAACACTCATCATCAGTGAAGTCCTTGTTTTGGACTCTCATCCTCATCATTTTTTCTGCTTGATACATATAAGCAGCACGACACAAAGCTTCATGTGCTCGTTGTTTCCTAAATTAGGACCCAAAATAGATGGATATAAAGTCTCCTCTTTAAAACAAAGAAAATAAGCAACGTAGAATGTGCAAACAGTGGGAAACTCCATTATCGTGCAGTGTGCACATGTCAAAAATCAATTCTGATTTGAAGCTTGTGACATATAAACGTGAACATAACCCCGATCACTTTATTTAGCAGTTTTGTAAACACTCGTTCAGATTCTTCAATTAGAAGGAAGTCATTCCAATTGAAACAAAACATGTCCATATAAACATAGCTACTGTTAGCCTCTAATACTTACACTTCAACATTTCCTTCCTGTTTTAATGCAACAGTGGAGAATGGTTTGCTACATTTAGAGTGGATCTTGGTGGACTAGCACAAACAAATGTCCAACACAATCAGATAAGGATGCTAGGACAACCGACAGACACCTCAAGCGCGGGAAGGACAGGAGATCTCTTTGGTCCATAGGCAGTTGCTGCCCTCCACCAGTCTTGAGACTAATCCCCAAGGTTTAAGCCTGGTCTGCCATAAAGGTTCTTTAGGTCCTTTTTGATGTGGCAGTGGTGGCTTAAAGAAAGAGAAGCCACAAGAGTCCATTCATAACTACGTTTGGAAACCATAAAACTGATGTCAACTACAACACATGCATTTCATATTTATTCAGAGAAATAAGTACTCTCAGTGACAGTTATATGTAGTGCAACATCTAGCACAAATTCAGTTGTTAATGTGCAAATCAATGCAGCCATGACAATCTTTTTCCATCTTGTTTGGACTCTGTGTTCAGAACATTGCCAAAGGTGTTGTGATGGTGATTTGGAAAGTGAGAAGGCATTCCAACAATCTTTTGATAACACCATGGAAAAATTAATTGGCTGGTGCCCCACAATCAGAGAAGGAAAGAGTCATCTGACACTTACACACTCACCTTAGGTGACGTATGACCAAAACACGAAACATAATTTGGTCAGAGTGTGAGAACGCCAACATAGCGGGTGCCTCATGTGACATAAAGTTAAACTACAGTGTATTTAAATTGACATGTCATTGAGCTCAGTTCACAGGTTTTGGGATCTGATTATAACACATCAGTAAAAGCCTAACCCTTGCATGTGTGTGTGTGTGTGTGTGTGTGTGTGTGTGTGTGTGTGTGGGCAGAACACCAACAAACAACACAGGACATGTTTTCTTAGGCAAACAGATGTTTATATTTCCCAAATTTCAATTTTAGAGTGGCTAAAGTCGTTTTCAGCCAACGACTCACCAGTCTGGACAGGTCTGAGGAACATAAAGTACAAGTCACCATCTACCAATGTATGGAAGAGCAACAACTGGCTGAGGATCTAAATGCATTTTACTGCAGATTTGAAAAGCCCAGACTCACATCCCACACCTGCTCTGATCCGCACTTCACATATACACCAACACCTCCTGCAACCCCCTTCCTGCCCCTCCTGCCATCCAAACGGGGCTCATGATCTGTGTGGAAGATGTGAGCTGAGTCTTCAAAAAACAAAAAAACTCGGAAAGCAGCAGGCACAGACGGTGTTTCACCTGCCTGTTTAAAAGTCTGCGCAGACCAACTGGCCCTAATCTTCACACAGATCTTCAGCAGATCACTGGAGCAGCGTAAAGTTCCCTGCTGCTTCAAACACTCCGCTATCATTCCAGTCCCCAAAAAACCCAAAATCACTGGACTTAATGAAAAACAGACCTGTCACTCTCATGTCTGTGGTCAGGAAGTCATTTGAAAGACTGGTGTTTGTCTACTTGAAGAACATCACTGGACCCCCTGTAGTTTGCTTATAGAGCAAATCGATCTGTGGGTGATGCTGTCAGGATGGGATTGTATTATATTGTGGAACAATTTGACAGACCTTGGCCTTCAATACCATCATGCCTAATCTTCTCACATCCAAACTGACCCAGCTCATCATGTCAACCCCGATCTGTCAGTGGATCACCAGCTTTCTGACAAACAAGCAGCAAGTAGTGAGACTGGGGAAACTCACATCCAGGAGCCTCACTATCAGCACTGGTGCTCCTCAGAGTTGTGTGCTCTCTCCATTGCTATTCTGTCTGTTCAACTCCTGAAGTTTGCAGATGACACCACCTTGGCCTTATCCAAAATGATGATGAGTGTGCATACAGACTGGAGGCTGAACACCTGTGTCATCTGGTGTAGTCACAACAACCTGGAGGTGAACACACTCAAAAAAGTGGAGATGACCGTGGACTTCAGGAGATATCCCCCTGCACTCAACCCACTCAACATTATGAGTAGCACTGAAGAGGCAGTGGAGTCATTCAGGTTCCTGGGCACCACCATCTCTCAGGACCTGAAGTGGGACAATCACATTGACTCCATTGTGAAAAGGCCCAGCGGAGGTTGTACTTCAGCTGAGGAACCTGCCACAGGAGCTGCTGAAACCATCATTGACTCTGTCCTGTATTCATTTATAACTGTCTGGTTTAGTTCAGCTACCAAATCAGACATCAGGAGACTACAGTTAGGACAGCTGAGAAGATTATTGGCTCCCACCTGCCCAACCTTGACCCTCAACCAAGATCTTTACACTTCCAGAGAGAAAAAATGGGCTACCCTCTCTTTAAACAGTTCTCCTCTGGTCAGCACTACAGAGCACTGACCACCAGAACAGCCAGGCACAAGAACAGTTTTTTCCCCGCAGCCTTTATTCAGCGTGAATAATTAAAAACTCCCATAATATACAATGTCTACAATAACTGTAAATTTGTACAGGGTTTGAGTCGGTGCGGGCTTAGATCTGTCTTGATCCAAGGCTGATGAACACTAGGTTTGTATTCCTTTGGTCTATCCTGGGTAGGTTTAGAGTGTGAGTTGGTAAGGTGTTAGATAGGGTTAGGGTTAGGGTTAGGTTAGGGAACTTGATCTAATTTGATCTAATCCAAACTTCCTTGTGAGGGAAATGTTTAAGATAACATCTAAAAATTGCACATTTGTAAATTACATATGTAGATTCATAAAACAATTATATATTTTTTTCTCAAGTTAGGGTTAGGGTTAGGGTTACTGCGTTATTATATTCCATTATTTAAATGTTTGTTTTCTTATATTACTGTTACATTTCATTTCTGCTGTGTAATTCCATTGTACAGTGGCATGGAAAAGTTTGGGAACCCCTTGCAGATTTTTTGTTAAAATTATTCACATTTTCACAGATTCTGCAAGGGGTTCCCAAACGTTCACATGTCACTGTATGTCTGCACTATGTCTGTGCTTTCCTCTGCAATGGAAGCTCCTGTGGCCAAGACAAATTCCTAGTGTGAGTGTAAATATAACCCCTCCTATTCGAACTGCCTGCTCTAAGTGGGACTCAAACCTGAGTACGATGGCATGGGAGTCGGGCATTCTAACAAGGAGGCTAAAAACTGCAGTCTCTGGCGTCAGTCGCAGGAACATCCTCTTGAGATCGGGGGAGTGAGGTTTACACTCACATTCTGATTTGAGTCACTGAATTTAAAAAAAAAAACAATGTCATGTGTTGTAGTGAATTGGGATCTATCCATAGAGATGTATATTTACTTAGTGCACAGAAGGCATGAAATAAACATCAGAGTGAAGAGTGAATCTCAACTGCAGCATAATCTGCCCAGCTTCATTCTCAGAGTCAAACTCTTTCATGTACAGAATGAAGAGGATCAGTCTGCCATCAAAGACATTTTTCAGATTCATATTTTAAGAGAAATGATTATGTAAAAATATTCTCAACTAAAGGCAACTAGGTCTCTAAGGGAAAAAAAACAAACCTTAATGTTGCAGAAATATCCAGCTAGACAGGGTGAAAAATATTAAGAATCATGACAAGCGTACAAACGCAGACATGGAAAAACCTGTCTGAACTCTGCAAGATAAAAAAAAAAAAAAAACAACTACAGAGTTAGGGATATTTCTACATTTATTTTTCTACATTCTTTTTTTTTTTTTTTTTTTTTTTAAAGTTTACAACTTTACTGGTTTTTTTAACAGATAATTCAAACAGTATGTTTATAGACAAAATCTGTGTTTTTTCAGCTAATAAATCAAAAACATATGTCAATTCCCCAATTTATGCCTTTTGGAAAATCAGGAAGGATATTGGCTGCCTGAGACCACAGCCTGTCACATTGTCCAATTATAACTGGATTTCACTCAAAAAACAATTCAATACTAAAGTGATTTCAATCAAACTGAGAGCTCCTGGTAAATAATCAGCAAGCCATGTGGATATGGATGTTAAACAACATTAAACTTAATGAAAAATTGCGTACACAATAAAATAATAAGCTCCAAGAAGCTGTGCTTTACAGTGAATTTATAACAGCTGAGGGGCAGCTGCCTAAAACCCCCTTAGATGTTTTAAATTCATTGTAAACCACGGCTTCAAGGGGCTTATTGCTTTTATAAAACAGTTACCACACAATACAAAAAATAGCCAAAAATAAGTATCGATGCAACTTTCATGAAGTAAAATCATTTAAAGGCTTCCTTCCGTTGGAAAAAATAAGTCTCTGACTGTGAGCTGCAATAGAAGTTACATTTATTACACCATTAGATGGCGGCAAAGATTGTTTTTATGAGCGTGTCACTCAGTCACAAAGACTTTACAACCATGTTACAACTTCTTGTGAACATGGAACAAGTCGCAAATGACAAATGCTTTCACTAGTGCTGTCAGTGTCATCAGGGCCCATTAAATGTTAAAAGGACAAGACCGCAGAGGACATTCAATATTGATCAAGAATCTTTATTACGAACATAGGACTGACCTGAAGTAATATATCTCTAATATAAGATATCTCTCTCACAATACTCTTCTACGTAATGCAGTGAGCTTCAATGAACAAAATCAGTAGAGAACAAACAAATGTTTATGTTGCTGAGAAAGACGCAGCAACATACACATTCAGTGGTGCAGTGACACTTATGGAATGTAGTCAGCTACGCGGCACAACCAATCAGAATCAAGGGCCTTAACTATCTGTTTTATAATGCATCTTTTAACCGTTTGTTAGAAAGGAACCTGCATCACAATGTGTATGAATTGATTAGAAGACTATGGAATTGGTGGATGCTAACAGTAGCAGCGGTGTGTACTGTGTTAGCATCCGCCGCACAATGCTCTTAAGTGTCTCTTACCCCTCTTGCTGAGCTGGATGTTGGCTTGTCGTCTTCCGTGGCCATTTTCCACATAACATGAATAGTTTCCCAGGTCGCTCTCCTCCATGGCATCTATTGTCAGTGAGATGGACACTTCCTGCTCACCCAAGTGCTCCCGAATAGTTCTAGAATGGTGGAGAGAAGAAGAGGAGAACTATTCAACAAACATCAATGATTCAAATCAAATTCACTCTCACATGATGAACACAGCCTCTTCCGTGTCTTATAGTTCCTCCAGATACTAAAATCCATTCTGTAGGACAGACATCCTAACCCATAACCCACTGTCCAAAAGACTGTACTCTTATTTTACAGAAGTTAAAAGTGTTAAGCCCTTTTTTAAAACCAAATCAAAGACAAAATCAGTAAATTATATCTTGCACTGCTATTTAACATTAGCTGAACACAGTTAACACACATGCTGCTTCAAAATTTGCATACTATTTGTCCTAAGTATTCCAAATTGTAGTATGTTGAAATGAGTATTCCAAAGACATCAGTTAGAATCTGAAGTGCTGATCCGTGCACACTCTAACGGCTAATATTAGCTTCTTCTTTTTTTTTTTTCGCTATGGCACAGTTTTGATAAGTACACAAAAAATGTAAATAATTAAACAAGTTGATATTGTGTTTTTTTATATGGTCAGACACTTGATTGTGTAATTATAAAATTAACATTTTATGAAAATCAAGCTCAAATGGAGTCACAAGGTTTTTGGCAGCGAATGACAGATTTGTTTTGTCCGTCGTTAGAATGGCATCTGCAGTCAGTGCATTGCATTACATTTTTATCAACTTACAGGTTATAACGTTTATTGTAGTTCTATGGGCGCTCAGTTATTCTTGCTGTTTAATACAATTGACCAAAATCTTTTGATATACAGTAAATGATGAAGACGATTCACAGGACATTTAAAACAGTATATTTGCTTCAACAGATGGCAAATACCAGACTACGAAGCTTCTCTGCTCTTTAAATACAAAAAACATTAGCCAGAGTGTTTCTTGAGTAAAGTTGCTGTACTTACTCAAACATCAGTTCTTTATTTATCCTTGCATTGCAAACAAACACAGTGAAACACTGTTTTAGATAACAGAGTTTGAGTAATTAATTATCAGTATTTAACGTGACGAAAAGATATTTATTTGATGTTATCCACATTATACTTCATCTGCAACAGATCTGCATCTTTTCTAATGATACGTTAGGTCATTAACTTTTAAATGCATCATTATGTAAATTGCAAACACATGAAGAGAGTCTCTGAACGAACCCACAATTGTCTGATCAACGTACTGCTAAATTTCTCACCGGAACGGTAGGAAATTAAATTAAATTGAATGTGGCGAATTTTAACTGTGAGAAGATGATTGACAGGGCAGTTTAAACGGTGACAGGATAAACGAAAGTAAGCAACTGTCAAGCCTGCCAGCCGGAGTGCCTATGATGGCCACCAGAGGGCACTCCTCCCATCTGCTTTATCTCATTATGAACTACATTTCCCATAACTCATTGCCTGGACTAATCATGTTCTGATTACCTCCACCTGTGTCTCATTACCTTGTTAACTCTGCCTATATAAGCCCTGTGTATTCACACTTTCATTGTGAAGTCTTGTATGTTGTTACACTGCACATTAAAGTATGTACTTTTTATTCACACAAAAAAAAAAAAAAAAAAAAAACAGTCTGTACTTTTAGGGCATAGTATAATTAGGTGAATTGGGATGCAGCCATTATCCTCACTGTGCTAACACTAATTAGCAAATTTTTTCACATCAGTTAGGAAGAATAAAAACATAAGATCATTGGCTGTGGTGCCAAGAATAAAAACACAATTTCAGAGCTTCAGCAGGGCTCAATGTAACAAGGCTCTACTTCACCTATGTACAATTTTATATCTAGGAATTGTTCAGATTTGATGACAGTACTTTTATGCATGTATCAATTTATGTATGTGTTTTCACACATGATCACATGATCATGATTGGGTTTAGGTAATTGGTAAAAGAGTGTGGCATTTACATGACAGTGTTTTCCAAATGAAACATAAACTTTTGAACGATGTCTCAAGTAGAGAATTGTGTTTAGCATTTTGCAAAAAAATAATGTTTTATATTGCAAACTGAATATAAAGCAGACAATATGCCTTAAGTATTACTACTGGTCTGTAAGCAATTTTTGAAAAATATGAAAGTTTGACATTTGTAAAGCCTAGTTGGTATTTGAATGCATGTGTATAGATGTGTGTATAGAAATTTTGTTATAGGTATCAGAAACTGTAACTTAGCAATTGAGGAAATAACAGATCACTCAAAATTGTAATGTAGACATGCATTTTCTGTAAAGCTGCTTTAAAACAATATGTATTGTGAAAAATGCTATACAGATAAATGTGAATTGAATTGAAATTATGGATAACTACAACCACTCATCAGACTTAGTGATACACTGCGTAAAGTGAAAATCAGACATTTACATTGATTAACAAAAGCCATCCTTCATAAAACACACAAGACTGTCGAGCACTATGGGGAAGAAAAATAACAGGGTTTGGAAGAGAAAAAAATGCCTTTTCTTTGCAGCTGCCATGGAAACTACTGTATGTCTGCAGAGAGAGAGAGGGGATGATGAGGAATTCATGTCATTAAAGAAACATTGTTTCTGTTCTTGTTCAAAAAGAGTGTGACCATGTTCTGCCTTCTTCATATTTGTGGATGTTTCACACTGTTAAAGTGATGACAGAGCGTCCGTCCGGCGTGTCGTCAGTCATCACAGGCACAAATCAGACTAATTACAGTGTTTGTAGTGGACAGAGCTGCAAGACCCAAACCTAGAGGATTTCAGGGCTGTCCGATCACTGTACATTCTGAATGTCTCCAACACTGGGTTACAGATTTAGAAATGAAATTCTACTGTCATCAGCTCTTGTCTATTAGCAGGCCGTGAATTCATTCAGCCACTGGCAGAAAATGACAAACTGGCCTTAGGATCAGTTCTAAATGACCGATAGCTGACATGCAGACGAACACCCACAGCATGAGTCATGTACCATATTTATATTATAAAGAGTTTTTGGCCCGTTCTGATGGCCATTGTCAGTGGAGGCCACTTTCTATGATGCTTATGGATTGTTTGTACACTGAAACATGTTTAAGTGTTGTCTCTCTTCCATAAGACTTCAGGTATGTGTGTCTCCTCTACTCAATTCATGAACTGACTTACAATAACAGACAGTCCAGACTTTTCATCAACTGCTCACAATTGTTTAGAATATCTTGGAACTCCTAGTTTGAGATCTAGCTCAGGTGAGCCTGGATTCAGTCATCCGCTTTGACCCTGATACTCATCATGCTGTGATTAAGATTGCATATGCCTGAACTGCATTATTAATGGAGTCAATGAAATTTAGATGGAGATTACAAGAGAAAGAAGCTTGTCTGCTCATCTCGATCCAGACTGCTGAGGATTAATGGGATGCTTTTACTCCCAAGGTCTTAACACTCATCTGATGGCCGCTGAATGACTCCAGCTGGGTGAATCAAGGTGGACGAGAAAGATTCACACACACGCAGGCAGGGAACAATGTCAGACACACAAACACACGATCATTTCGTTTATTTCGGTGCACACACAGATTCAGATATGGACAGCAGTTTGAATCTTCTCGAGAGGATTTATAAAAAGAGAGGGAGTCATTAGAATAAATTACTTACTTAATTTCACTTTCCCTGATACGGCTTTCATCCAGATCCTCAATGAACTTCTCTCCCTTCATCCAGTAGATGAGAGGACTCACATCCCCGCTGTAGCCGAAGAACGCTCGGCATGTCAGGTTCACCGGGCTGCCTAAAAAACACACATAAGACAAGTCCACATATATGTAATATCTGTCAAAACAACATCTTTTACAATCTGGCCTGTTGTCGGCTGTTTTTAATAGGTGTCTTTTGAGGAACAGAAGCTGCTATAAAGAGTGTGAGAGACAGTAATCTGACATCACAATAACCCTAAAAGTGCTTCAACACGTTTCCAAATGTATACTGTACGCTTTGACAGAAATACAGAGATGCTGTGAACTCCGGACTCTAGAGGAATGAAAAACTAATGCTAATGAGAATCTCCTGTTCTGCACGTTTGTAAAAATGAAAAGTCTATGAGAGAATTAATGAGCACAGTCCTGAGACTCACGTCAGACTGAAATCTTGACAGGATGGCAAATACTGGTGTTTCATTTCTGAGCCACTGGAGGTCCCTGTGGTTCCATCTCACACATGACCGTTCAAAATGGCACAAATCTACCTTCAGCAGACATGTGTTAAGGAAAACAGTCCAAACCATCTGATGCACAGTGATTCATTACCCAGCTATGTTTCCAATCTTCAAAACAAAATATACTGAAATCAAAGCTAGCATTATGTCTTTATTTCTTTCTAAATACTTATTTTCAATTTTGGTTGATACTGTATTATGACACAGACTTAACTCTATTTCCCCAGGTTATTTTATCTTGAGCTAATATTTGTCAGTTTCGCACAAAATTAAAGTGTAAACTCATGATTTCATTTTATAAACAACAGAAAAATCTGCATAAAATTTTATTTCTGAGAAGCTCCTTGAGCAAAATGCCAGTATGTTGAATTAAACTGAAACGGTCGACTCTGTTACCATCTGAAGGCAGATTAAAGGCCAGTGTTTTCAAATGTACTCTTTTAGCCTGAGATGGGTCTTCTGTCCTGAGCACGGTTAGCTAACGGTATATGGAGAATGTACTCGCCTCATCGCACTCAGAATCGTTCGGCAATTCATAAATATAACAAATGAAACCATAACCATTACAGTGTACTATATGTGGGTGTGTTTGTGTATGAATTGGGAAACCAGAGCAATCGCATCTTAGTTAATCGGGTCTCCGTGGTGTGTTAATTGTGTTTTGTCTGTGCTGGCCTCTATTCATTCACATCCAGCGGAGAGGATCATCCAGGCGGCTGAAAGCTGCTCTGCTCATTAAAACGCTGTTGGGAGCATTTGTGCCATCATAATGCCATAACTGACCTCCTGTGTCAAAACCAATTTAGAGAGAAAGACAGAGAGAGTGAATGAATGAATGAATGAATGAATTTAAATGGAGAAAAGAGGAGACAAGAGGATCATGGATCAGCCTCCTGCTGGCCAAACAGTGTCAGTCCCAGAAGATTCTCACATTACCCTCGTTCACCTCAAACAAGGAATACAGCAACAACAAAACCTTATCTGAACTACCTTGTAACTACCTTTCTAGACAACTGTTTATATGACTTGCTGTGTTTTCTTCATTTCTAAATCACTTTGAATAGCCAAATGAATAACTGAACAAGGCAAATGTCAGCTGGCTTGTGGTTCCCAAATCATTCTGCTCTTTTGGTCAAGTCTCTCTCTCTCTTTCTCCCTCCCTGTCTCCTTCCGAGTACTTAAATGGGAACTTTTTTCCATCAGATGTGAAACCACAGCAACCAGCTGAGTAAAGACTGAACGCTGACCTGAACCCTGTGTGTTGGGCAAAAGCCATTACAGAGCAAGACAGACTTGACAGACAGAGAGAGAGAAAGAACATCAGCCAAGTCATAAGAGGGTTTGTGAATTCAAACACAGAATCCCACAGTCCCCGGTTTAGTGCGATCTGCAACTTTCAGCCTGTTTCAGTCTGAAATACAGTATATAGCACTAACCCTGTACATCGTTCACACTCCATATTTGTTATTAATTATAGTTATTTACACAGGCGATCTCACTCTAATACTCAATTATCATATTGATACTAGTTAGGATTAAATCAAGTGGAGACCATGTTCGTGACTGGTGAATTTATTTCTGCGAGAGGGTGGATAAATGCCTGTGGAGATGGACCCACCATACATAATAACTTTTTAATGCTACCATAATTTCATTTTAATTCATGAATTATGCAGCTTTTATTTAAAATGTGTTTCAAAATGTTAAAGCATTTCAGAGCTAAAGACTCGTCTTGCCACTGATGTGGAATCAGCTTCTGTCTTCATACTAGGAATTAAGGGTTAAATTTGGGGTGTTGAAACGCTTCCGACGGGCAGCATTGTCCCAGAGCAGCTTTCAGATCCTATTGACTATTGACTATGTCCATATGAACACATCTCGTCTGTGGCCAGGGCAAGGCTAAACATCTTCCACCCAAGAGCAACACCATATCACTATAATCATATTCTGGGATGTCCTCTGTTGCTTTACAAACGCTGCGCTTGATACCACAGGATTCACTTTTGTTCCGTACAGGAGTGGTTGTGTCAATTTGAACATGTTTTCCTCTGACGTTTCTACAACAATTTAATTCCACTAACAACCATCCCCGGTTTAGTGGCCGTTCACTTTATTGCTCTACTTTATGTCTGTCCTAGGCAGGAGTTTAAGAATTCAGATTGTACTTCCTAAAAAATAGCTTGTCTTAAAACCGTGGGCACTTAGGCCTCCCTCAATCCATTTAATTAAAACAATACTATAAATTACAAGCAATTCTATCAGGGAGAAGGTAAACCGAGAGGAAGCTAAATTATGACCTTGTGGTGCAGGAGTATTTTCAGCCGTGCTGCATAAATCCCTGACAGGAAGTGCTGACATGTCAATCACTGGGCTTTTTCCTCCCTGAGTGCTGCGCACAAATGGAGTATCGTGAACAAGTAGAGGTTTCACGGCCGAGAGGATTTGGAGATCGGGTAATGACTTGCGCCCTGCTAAACACGTCCTGCAGAGGCCGTTTGTTTGACTGCGTCACATCAGTCTGTCTACCTGCTGGAACTCAAGAAGCCTTACATCACACATTTCTCTCCACTTTTCCTTCTCTGCATGTCCCACTCACACGTTGTCCTTTCTCTCTCAGCGATTGCTTCAAAGTTCTGTCTCTGCTGCAGCAGATTCAATCATGATGGGCGCTTCTGATGAGCCCATGACAGAAAGAAGCTTTTGTGCCATGTGTATGTACATACGACTGCCTGACCTCAATACAAACTCAAGCAACACTGTCATGTTCGAGCTTAATGGAGTCACGCTGCTAATGGTCCCGTTAAAGTGTTAGTTCACCCAAAAATGAAGTTTCTGTCATTAATTCCTCCCCCTCATGTTGTTCCACACCTGTAAGACCTTCATTCATCTTCAGAACATTAATTAAGATATTTTTGATGAAATTCAAAAGGTTTTTTTTTTTATCTTCTATAGAAAGCAATGTAATTACCATCATTCAAGGTCCAGAAAGGTACTAAAGAAATCATTAAAATAGTCCATGTGACTGCAGTGGTTCAACCTTAATGTTATGGAGAGACGAGAATACTTTTTGTGCACAAAAACAAAACAAAAAAAATGACTTTATTCAACAATTTCGTCTCTAGCCTGTCAGTCTCCTGCGCTATTTTTGTTGCAGTGCTTCCGTTCTTATGTCAGAACGCTGACTCATTATTGGCTGAGGCTGGTCACGTGAACACCACGATGCGGGCCAATACTGAGCCGGCATTTGGACGTGAACACGAAAGCTCTGAACTGCGTCAACTTTGTACGAGTCTGACAGTGTGGAGAAGAAATTGTTGAATGAAGTGGTTATTTTGTTTTGTTTATGCGCACAAAAAAGTATTCATTAAGGTTGAACCACTGCAGTCACGTCGACTGTTTTAATGATGTCTTTAGTTCTTTTCTGGACCTTGAATGATGGTAATTACGTTGCTTTCTATGGGGGATAAAAACATTGGATTGTATCAAAAATATCTGAAGATGAACGAAGGTCTTACAGGCGTGGAACGACATAAAGGAGAGGAATTAATGACAGAAATATTTGGGTGAACAAACCCTTTAAACACTGATTCTAGCTGGCAATATTCACTCATTAACTTTTTCCTCTATGACACTGAAGCACAGAGAGAACAGAACACACACACAACATGACACATGGCAATGGAATAAAGTGTGTATGAGTCCACGTCCCCTGAATGTGAGACACTCAAATTCAGTCACTATATATGAGACAGGCTGTAGGGAAGTCATGATGTTCTCTGGGTGGTGATGGCTGAAATCTCTCACTATAGGTACATTTTTATCCTGTGTGTCTGTGTGTCTGCGTTTTTGTGATTCATGAGGACACAAATGTGTTTAATATCATGAGTATTAGACTGGTATTACAACTTAAACGTGAAATATGATGACATTTCATGCGTCCTCATATTTCAAATAGCTTTAAAAACATATTAATCAATGTTTTATTAAAAATGTAAAAATGTAAAATAGCAGAACATTTTGTGTGATGGGTAGGTTTGGGGGGGGGGGGTAGGGGGACAGAATGTACAGTTTGTACAGTATAAAAACCATTACGCCTATGGAATGACCTCACTAAGATAAAACAAATGTGCGTGTGTGGGTGTGTGTGTGTGTGTGTGTGTGTGAGAGAGAGAGAGAGAGAGAGAGAGAGAGAGAGTGTAAGAGTGAGTGAGAGAGGAAGAGAGGGAGAAATGAGAGAGTGAGAGTGTATGTGAGAGAGAGAGAGAGAGAGAGAGAGAATATATAGCAGTGTGCAAAAGTTCAAAAGCACAATAGATGCTTTTTCTTTTGCTTTAGTGTGCTGGTACGAAATAGCAGTTTTAGAGTTCCCAACATTCCTTTTTTATATCTATATACAGTAAAGAAGCCGAAGGCAACTGTCCAGGACTGAGCAGAAAACACTGCAGTATTGAACACCTGAACAGATCTGAATGCTGGAAACACTGAACCTTCACACAAAGGTTTCCTAGGCAACCCTGCTCAGGTTGAGTCAAGTGGAAGAACAATAGAAGCAGCTCGGCTTCTTACACATAAAAGGATTAATTATTACCCGACGTCCCCCAAGACCAGAAACAGAAGGACTGAGAGGAGCGCCGAGCACAAGGAGGGCCCGGAATAAACGCTCCCGCCACAACGATTTAACGGGATTCCAAACATGACTGCCTTCCACTCTGACAAAAGAAAACAGCCTCCCAAACTTTCGCATAAATTTTTGCTAATTAACAATTAGACTGTTTCTGCTGCAATCACAGACGTGTGTGTGTGTGCGTGTGCGTTCCCACTGCTGTCATGTTGGGCTGGTAATTGCTCTATTCTCTGATCCGTGTGTAGCACCAGCAAAGAGAGAGTGTGCAAGCAGAGGAGAGCTGCACACAGATGGATATTAATATCTGTCACACTCTAGCGTTGAACGTCACACCACTGTCCTCAGCTCGGCATGGAGGCCTGATTTCTCCGACACAGATAGAGCCGAATGAAAACAACACTCAAATCATTCTTAAACATCGAGTTAGTTCAACGTTAGGGTTAGGATTCCAAGTCTAATTCAATAATGATGCACTCTAAAAGTCAATTAAAAGATGGCTAATTTATCATTGTGTTATATGTTTGTGGAATGTCCAACAAGGTGATAGATCATTTTTGATTGCTCATTTGTAAGTCTTGACTAGTTGACCTCTCTCCTGCTGACATCATCCCACAGTGCCACATGTATTTGAGGTCAGGAAGCAGCAGAACACCTGCATCCCTGGATAAGGACGCCTGTTGCTGCAAAATGAGTCATGGCAGTAATTTGGTTGAGCGGAGCTTCGGCAGCTGCGCGCGGCAAAGATCAGACAAAGCAAACGAATCCGCTCGTCTGCACCTCAGGAGAGTCTCTGTAGTAATGGATCTCTAGAAGAGCTTCTGCAAACACACTTCACAAAACCTCACCAAAGTGAAGACTTGACTCTGTATGACCATCTAAAAATAAAGGCAGTTTTTTATGCTGTGCAGAATATCGGATACCATACTGAACCGTAATTTACACTGCTTTAAAAATGAATAATTGTTAACAAATGACACAACTATACAGGCTTAAAGAGCTTGAAACCTGTTCATACATTTATCTTCTCATCAGTTGTAAGACCAGTGGAGATTTTGTATGTCTCTTTTATTTAACACACCTGAATCAGCACAAAATTGAGACTCATTTTTAACAAGCATGCGGATCAACAGACATTTACTCACGACTCCCAGACTGTCAAGGATGTTGAACGGGGCATAAATGAACAAGCACCTAAACCTGGCTAGGGCTCGTGTTAGTAACATCACAGCACAGACAAAGAGCATCACACCCAACAAAAAGCCACTAATAATCATCACAGAGGTCTGCTCAGTTCCCAGAGCGGTCAAATCAGACCAGACCAGTTCCGTACAAAGTTATCAGTGGTCCTCTGTGGCTTTTAAGAACAATGAAAATACAGTATCATTACCCAAAGCAGGTGGGTCCATTCACTGGTCCCTGATCAAGCAGCATCTTTTAATAGCTTGAAGATCAGACCCATGAGCTCTCCGACACACTCAGTTGAGCTGGGAAAACAAAGCTCTGACTCAACAAACTGTAACAACTTGAATGTTGAAGTAACTTTCCATCTACAGTTACAGCCCAGTGTTTTAGGGAAGGGATGACCAATAATGGTTTTGTCTGTAACAAGCAGTCACTCGCTGAGAGTTCAAAAAGCCTAAAGTGCCACTGCGTGATACGCAAGCCGACAGGGAAAGGCCTCCATTTAAAGGGGTGCTTGTGTATGATTAGATTTTTTTTATCTCTAGTTAGTGTGTAATGTTGCTGTTTGAGCAGAAACAACACCTGCAAAGTTACGACACTCAACGTTCAATGCAAAGGGAGATATTCTCTTTTAAAGAATTCTCTATTTAAGGACTACAACAAATGACTGGTACGAACTACAATGAGCTTCTTCAAGGAAAAAAGATGAACGTGACGACACATGCTAGTGATGAGTTGATCAACTCCACAGCAACTACATCAATTTATCCACGTTCAGAAACGTCTAAAAGTTGGAACTTCTTCCTGAGTCTTTCCATCAGTGTCGACTCCGGTTTGAACACTTTCCTCATTTTGTCTGCGTGAGATTCTCCAGCTTTGTTGTTGTTGAGCTGTTTAAAGCTCCGCCCTCTTCTGGAGCAGCAGCTCATTTGCATTTAAAGGGACACACGCAAAAACGGCGTGTTTTTGCTCACAGCCAAATAGAGGCAAATTTGACAAGCGATAATAAATGATCTGTGGGGGATTTTGAGCTGAAACTTCACACACACATTCTGGAGACACCAGAGACTTATATTGTAAAAGGGGCATTATAGATCCCCTTTAAGACTAAATCACCTTGTCGCAACAGAAACTAACAAATAACCTTTATATTTTTGGAAATTGTAAAATTGCTGCCTCTTTAGGGTTAGAGTCAGGGTGAGTTCCAAATTGTGGATGAGATTAAAATTTGTTTTCTTCAGCATCCTCCAACATCCTCCACTGTAATAATTACAATGCATTTTAAACAAACATTTTCTATTTGCTCTTCATTTAATATAAATACTTGATGAAGTCTATCTCTATCATGCATTTATATTAAATCAATATAAAACAAAATCCAAAAAAAAAATTAAAGCACTAATATCAAGTGCAAAACTCTTGTGCAGTTAACCTATTGGACAAACAAATGTTCCCTCTCAACGGTCTCCATTGGTCCA
Source organism: Zacco platypus (assembly GCA_038088235.1). Classification (NCBI taxonomy): domain Eukaryota; kingdom Metazoa; phylum Chordata; class Actinopteri; order Cypriniformes; family Xenocyprididae; genus Zacco; species Zacco platypus. Next base: position 38,716 of record CM076064.1, read on the forward strand.
TTAGAATGCAATTTCCCTGCGCAATATTCTGTAAGAATGGTTTCCTCGCTCTCTAATCCTTCACGCTTATTCTTCTTTAACAGAGGTATCAGAACTTTAAATGAGTTCCAAACACCCCATCCCCTCTCAAGCTTGACATCTCCTCAGCACTTCCCCAATAAACAGCCTCTGCATCTTATCTCCAACAGACCATGCCTGCCCCATCACACACAGGAGGGCCGCCGCTCTACAGCCCTAATCGCAGCGCTAATGCTGATTACAGCCACGGCCGTGGTCCAGAGTCTTATCGCTGCTGCAGGGACAGGCTAACCAGCCCGAGGACGGGGCTGTTTTCTCCACCAGCGGGGTCTCGGCCCTGTTTATTTGCTTCTGATCATTCGCTCTTCTCTCCTCCCTCGTTTTCTGTCGCTCTCGCTCGCTGCAGCGGCCAAAAACCTAGTGCGATGTGATAATGAATAGGGGCTTCGCACGACAGTGTTTGTGTGGAGCTGCTGTGTATGTAGAGAGGTGCTCAATTCTGAGACAGAGAGAGAATGAGTTATTTAAACTGTACTCATTTGAGACTTGTGAAGGAAGTCCCAAATATGAGAGAGAGAGAGAGAGACAGAGAGAGAGAGATATCAAAATCAAACACAAAGATCCAGTCAACACTGAGTTGCGCTTAAAACACTCTGAACTTCTGAAACAATACAAAAACACACTAAGAAAGAAGAAAATGGATTATTATAACAACTCGCTTCAAAAGATCGAAAACATGATTGATCAGGGCCAGTTCTGGAGCTTGTGGAGCAGTTTGAACACTACAAAGCCACAAGAACCAGACATACAAGATGGTCAAATTTGGAAGGATTATTTTGACAACTTCTATACCCATCAGAGGGACCTTTTAAATAACCCCAACCAATTAAAAGTCCTTGAAAAATTGAATGCTCTTGAGTCATGCATCAAAAACAACCAAAATCCACTGGATTATCTAATAATCCAACAAGAACTTATTGGAAAACTGAAATCCCTCAAATCTAATAAATCCTGTGGCTCTGACAACATAACAAATGAGATGCTTAAAAACCGCTCTCCTGAACTTCAGAATGCATTGCTGAAACTCTTCAACTTGATTCTGAGTTCAGGTGTTTTTCCAGAGGTCTGGAATACAGGGCTTATCTCTCCCATTTTTAAAAGTGGAGACAAAACAGACCCTAATCAAAACAGATTCCTAACAACAGAGGAATCTGTGTAAATAATAAACTCTCGTATTTCATCCTTCGTAAAGCAGCACAATGTCATCAGCAAATCTCATCGAACCACTGATCATATTCACACACCACACGCATTAATAAACAAACATGTACACCAAAAGAAAGATGGAAAAATATTTACATGCTTTGTAGATTTCAAGAAGGCTTTTGACTCCATTTGGCATAAAGTGTTGTTTTATAAAACCATTCAAAGTGGTATTGAGCATTAAATATATGACTTAGTTAAAAACATGTACAACCAAAATAAATGTAAAAATTGGTCATCAAAGAACAGAATATTTTTCCCAAAAGCGAGGGGTCAGACAGGGCTGCTGCTCCAGCCCAACTTGATTTAACATTTATATTAATGAATTGCAGATCTACTGGACCAATCAGAGAGTCCAGGACTACAACTATTCAACACAGAAGTCTTAGAACTATTTACTGTATGCAGATGACTTACTAATTCTATCCAAAAAACCAGAAGGTCTCCAGAACAACCTAGACATTTTAACTAAATACTGCCATGACTGGACCTTAGAAGTAAACATCCAAAAAGCTAAGATTATGATATTTCAGAAAAAACCCAGAAATCTGGAACATAAACATGTATTTACTGTAAACAACACCACTCTTCAACACTCCTTACAATATAATTATCTTGGTTTGCTTTTTACACACACTGGAAATTTCAGTTTGGCTATTAAAACGTTACTTATAAAAGCCCGCAGAGCAGAGAAATCATTCAAAATAAACATTCCAATCAGAATTTGGACAAGAATGTTTGATATTGTGACACTGCCCATTGCCTTATATGGAAGTGAGGTGTGGGGTCCAGGGAGTAACTACAGCCATAAGCTTTGGGACAAACATCCTTTAGAAAGTTCTGGATAAACTTAAAATCTAGTTCTCAAGACACTCTTTTTAAGTGTATCCAGCTGCAAGTATGGCTCAGTATGGCGTCCTGGCTCAGGTTAACAGGTTAAAGCACTAAAAACACAAGAACTGAGTGTTAGGAAAAGTCATCTTTGTGGTGTCAGAACTCACAAACCCCTGAAAAACATGCAAGGATTAAAGAAATTATGAGTAAAGAGAAAGAGACATACATGCAGTACTGGAAAGAACAAACCAAAGAGCAAAGTCGTCTCCAGTGTTATCTTAGACTAAACAGAGAGTGCAGTCCGGCTGACTATCTCACCTCAGTCAGGAATACATCACACACAAACTTATTGACCAAGTACAGACTTAGTGACCACCAGCTGGCCATAGAAAGAGGGTGACATAAGAAGACATGGTTATCTAAAGAAGAGCAAGTCTGTAATGAATGAATCCAGGGGCCGTTGAGACTGTGATAAATACACAACCTTAAGAGAATCACTGTACTGTCAAATCCAGCACATGATTCCTGAGCTCCAGTCACTCCATGAAACTGACAAACTGAAAATATTACTTGGTGAAGGACCTTCTTCCTCTTCCTCTTTAGAAGCACACCATATTTATAAAAGTACTGAGTGAACACATCCACAAAATAATAGCATTAATATGTGTTTGAATATTAATGTATTTATGTTCTTCTCTGTTTCTTTTACTGTTTGTTTGCTTTTTTTTTGTTGTTGTTGTTTTTCCTACTGGCCTGTTACTCAGTTCATTATATTTAGCAGACTGAACCGGTCCTGTAGAGTAAGTTTGCCCGAGCACACTGAGTGGCAGTCACAGAGCTGACCACAATGAACAACACTTCTGGCCATTTAAAACATGGTGCCGTTCAACGTAACGGCAAATACACTTTCCAACTAATCTAAATCAAAATGTACATGAATTACATTAGGCTTAATAGTAGTCAATTGATCTCTACCACGTTTCCCGCATTGTCCTGCAAAGTCACATCTGGCCAAATCACTCAACCCTAAATAGTTGTTTTTCTGAAAAGGTCCAGATTCGAGGGCCAGGAATCCTTTTAAAATTGGAACAAATCTATTGAACAATCCCCAACATACACATGTAGGCCTAATAATCCAAACACAGGGATCTTGCCTGGCTGTCAGTGAACTCAAGAGAGAAAGCAAAATGGACTTACAAAAAAAACCCAATTAGACCCAGCTGAAAATACTGAAATCACTAACTGAACCCATTGCATTGCGTGGCTGCATGGTGTGGAGTCCATGGATACAAACAGACTGGGAAAAATGAGACGCACGCCAACTGAAATTCTACATGCAGACTTCTGCAAAAGCAGAGGTAGACATGCTGAAGCAGACTCTTATTATTAAACATCCAAAAAAATGATGCAAATGCGTCAAAACAAGTGATCCCCGTCTCAGAAGCCCCCTCAGATAATAATAATAATAATAATTCGTTACATTTATATAGCGCTTTTCTGGGTACTCAAAGCGCTTTTTTACATATGGAAGCGGGAATCTCCTCCTCAGGTGCAGTGACCCAGCCAAACTATGAGAACGCATCAAATCTCTCAAGAAACTAGAAACTGACCATAGTAACCAACCCAAAATAAAGAAAAACTACAACTACTCACAAGCTGGAGTGAGAGAGAGAAAGAGAGAGAGAGAGAGTGAAAGATATCTTATATCTTTTTTAACACTTTTCATTATTGACAGTTCAATCAATAGAGAGACATGAGAGAGAGAGAGAGAGAGAGAGACACACAGAGAGAGAGAGAGACAGAGAGAGAGAGACACAGAGAGAGAGAGAGAGAGAGAGAGAGAGACAGAGAGAGAGAGACACAGAGAGAGACAGAGAGAGAGACACAGAGAGAGAGAGAGAGAGACAGAGAGAGAGAGAGAGACACAGAGAGAGACAGAGAGAGAGACACAGAGAGAGAGAGAGAGAGACACAGAGAGAGAGAGAGAGAGAGAGAGAGAGAGAGAGAGAGAGAGACAGAGAGAGAGAGAGAGAGAGAGAGAGAGAGAGAGAGAGACAGAGAGAGAGAGATGGTGCGGTCCTGCTGTACTCGGGCTCTTTTTGCTCTGAACACTCATTGACAGAACCTGCTGTTGTGATGTTGGAGCAGGTTCACCGAGCCGTCCTGCGTAGTGGGGTTAAAATGCTTCTTCATGGACGCTTCTGCCTGTTTAATGTATCTACATGATTTGCAGAAGTTCAATATTTTCAGAGCAAACATGAGATCCCAGCAGAGTGATGACATTAAACTTCCCCTCAGCCCACGAGTTATTACTGATCCTTTAATAAATAATTATTCTGTCCGTCTGCTTTCACGTGACATTCCAGCAGTTGCTCAGCGCTGGCAGTGAAATCCTTCACACAAAACCCAATCCAGCAGCAGACACTGTTCTAATGAGCCTACGGGGGCTCAGCAGGTCCAAATTCCCATTTGACTTCACACAAAGCTTTTGCTACAAGCAGGTAATTGGCCGCTGATAGGGACCATCTCTCCCTCCAGTGACACCTCGACATCCTGTTTGCTAAGTTACGCCGCTTCCTGGAATCGGCCTGTCACTCGCTAACCATAGTGCTTGCGTTGGCAGAAAACGGCTGACGTCTCGAAAATGCGCTCAACTTCAGGCACGAAAAGGGCTTCATGTGAGGAGAGGAAAACTCATTTCACTGCTGATCTGCAGCACTAGCAGAAAACGGGAAAGAGAGAGAGAGAGAGACGGTATACCAGCTTTAAGCATATTTAAATCTACTTTCTTCAGCAAATCCAATACCTGCCACATTAAAATAAAGTGCCTTTCTCCAGAGCTCAGCTACAGTGTGGAGGAAAGATCCATCGAGGAAAAACTCTCCAACACACTGAAGAGAGATGTTTTATATCACAGGACAATCAAATTCTTGCTGGAAATGCCATTAGTCTTTCCACTTTCTCTCACACACAAACACTTTCTTCATCCATTCAAAGTTAAAACTAGATCAGCCACACAAATTATTTTACACTGTCAGTGATTTTATAAACTCAAAAGAAATCCAACTATTGCCAGATGCTAATGTTTTATCGAGCGCGTCTAGAAATGATCATGCCTGCGGTGCAGCTCCGTGTCACCAGAGGGTGCTGTGGCCACGACTGACCCATAGCTGCACACACACACACACACACACACACACACACACCTGAACAACAAAGTGGAATGCATTTCAAAATGGCAGTAGGGATTGTCAGCATGTGTGTATTTTTGTACTTAAATTGCACAAATTTGTGTCGACAGACTTTAATGTAATATTAAAGCTATCAAACATTGATAATGCTATATTAACATTATATCAAAATATCATAAATGTCTGAAGGTCTTACAGCTTCATGTCCTTTCAAAATAAAGACATGACCTGCATTTAAAGGGCTTCTGTAATGCTTCACTTTATACACTTTGTTACATGTGGACAAACGTGACCGGGTCTGTGTCATTGTTTATCATTGTAAGGTAACAACTCCTTCCCCGCTATTGACGAGATGTTCCGTCATTTATTACAAATCATCTGAAAGAGTACAAACTCTCTGGATCCAAAAACAAGCAAAGAAGCAGCAGAAGCAAGTGATGGAAACATTGCTGACGCACATGATAAAATAACATAATCATCAAATATTAAACAGCACATGATTCAAAACTCTCTAACGTTACGGAATGAAATGATGAACCCATGAAGAGGAAATGACTGTGAAGCTTTGAGGTGATGATGTGTTTTGATCATCGCTCTGAATCCCGTCCAGACAAAGTCTTTGACAAAAACACAGTTTTCTCTGTTTTTTGTTCAATGAACAAATGACACTAGAATAAAACGTTTTTTGTTTGTTTTAAAGCAGAGGCTCTGTTCTTTCTTTTAATATATTGTATGTTCAGACATACAGTTGTCTCAGTCAGACAACAAAATATTCTGGGGGTCATGACATGTTTGTGAATCTGCTGGCTTTTTTTAAAAAACTGCTGATGGGGAAATAAAGACCTGGAGAGATCAGCATGTCACTTTTATAGTGATGATGGATCATTTAACACAGTATCAAACACCGAACTCACGTCACATACTGTATGAGACGCATGCATATCAAATCTGTGTGTGTGTGTGTGTGTGTGTGTTTCAGGTCAACTTCAGTGATCTGCACTCATTTACTAGATAAATAAAACTCCTTCAGAACATCTGCTAAAAAAGGACAGAAAATTGTCATTTTATCTTTCTGCTCTATAAAGACGCCTGTGACACATAATACGACGGTGCTGATAAACGACCTTATCTTAGAACGATCTGCCGTCTTCCCACCAGAGGAAATGTTTCTGAATCGAAATGGATTTGAGTTTATTATATTTCAAAAGGGACACTATCAAACAGTTGCCAAATCGTACAGATGTCAGGCGATGAATTAAATGTCAGTGGTGCCAGTTCAGTCTTATTGTAATGTTCATTATAACGGTGTAATTGCTTCAGTGAAAAGATGTGACAGAACTGCAGTGGGTGGGGGGGGGGTAGAAATTAAACACACAGAAAGCAAGAAAAGAAACCTGACCAACACGACATCTGTACGATACTTCACAACGACCCTGCAGTCCAGGAACGAATCCCTGCGTGGGATCCCCACGAAATGTTTCGAGTGATTACGAGAGATTCTGAAACACAAAGGTCCTGAGTTTGATTCTCAAAAACATGCAAGAGAAACTATTCTGTATCTATTCTGTAAACTGTATTGTGAAGCGCTCTGGAGAATAGAGTCTGCCAAATAAACATAAATGTGTTAATGTGTTAATGTGTAAATGGGTTACATTAACCTTGAGCGACATTTAACTCTCCAATTGGGGTTGGCAGATATTTTAAGCAAAGTTGAAGTTTGCTTGTTACTTGTTTATTTACTCATGTATTTAATAATTTATATAATTTCTTAGGATCAAAGGAATCTGAAATATCAAAGAAATCGTCCATCATTTTGCGAGCAACTGGCGATAAAGACAAAAATACTGAAAATATCTCCATTTTAAAGTATGCAAGTTCAAATCAACAAGTTCAAAGGGAGAAAGCTAATCTAATCTATAACAACAATTTTTTTATTATCCTTCCATTATGTGGAAACGGGCTATTACTTTAATAATAAAAGTCATCTAATAATAGTAATAATAATAACTTAATACAATAATTTTAGACATGTTAAATCCTCTTCATCTCTGATAGTTAATAATTTTGACCATATCACTGTCCATTGACGATATACCGTAGTCTTTTGGCGCAACCCGGGTCATCGCGGGCCCTCCGTGCGTCAAACCGATTAACTGTTTAATCCAAATCCATGAATTTCCCCTTCATTGTTCAGTACTGCAATATCCAAAACTCATTAAAGTTTTCCCTAACATTAGTTGTAATAATGATAATAAGCTAATAAGTAACCATAGGCAAATGCACGTGAGAGCGCAATTCTACAAACGTGCAGATGGGGGGGCAAGTTTTGTGCATGATCTACTGCTGACTCGCACATTAAAGAACACAGATGCAGTCAAATCATTTACATAATGACCAACACAATCTACCAAGAGCAATGCAAATTAGCGTTGGGTCGCAAATTAGAAGAGCTGATGTAACCCCTCCTATTTGTAGGATCATCCATGAACGAAGCCCACCAAATTAACACAACATTACATTCCAAAGATCGAAGATCCCCAATGAACCATTATTGAGCTGTAAAACTTAACCCATGGAACTAAACGGCAGAAAGGAGACGCTCCCCCATGCCTCCTTAATTTAAAACCAGTGATTGTAGTAAAAGAGCAAATCAACAAAAGAGACCCTCCTTTGTTCCACAAACATTTAATACCAGGTGGGCAAGTAACACCTCGACCGTAAGGCATAAATCCAAACCTTATCAGAAAACTGAGACTTGCAGAGAAGTCATGAGGCCCAAACTCACAGCAGAGACACCCTGTGTGTCCACCGATGAAGTTCAAAGACATTCGAGAGTTTCTCTTAAACCAGCAGAAACCTCAAAGAATTTTTTTTAACAGGAAATCTCGAAATTGCCACCAATAATATGAATTAATCAGCAGTAGGTGCCTTATATATATCCTAATGTGTGCTTTATATAATCTGTTCTTCCTGTGTGTGGAACAGTTATTATAGCCAAGCTGCATGTTTTTCTACATCCATTAGAGGAATTCTTAGACATATCATATGTATTATGCGTGTTTTATATAACCTGTGGAGTTGTTTTTGTGTTTTTAAACATTTATTACAGGTAAATTCTTATGAAAGTCTACCTCAATTAACAGAAGTATATGCCATTTGCTATCTGTGTGATGGATGAATGATTTCCAGTATTTTGACGCAAAGTAGATTTTTGTGGTATGCACCACATTTAAACTATGAAAGTTGATTTCTTAAAGTGCTGACCAAAACTCTCAAAAGTTTGGGCACACACGACCATGTGGATATTATGCTAATTACATGCCAGAACAGGAGAACTGGGCGTAGGACCCACCCAAAACCACATCTGATTGGTGGAAACACTCAGAAGGAAGAGTAAGATGGACATGGTTAAAACCCAATGCCATCTTGGCTTTACTTTTTGCCTTGGCTTTCGCTTTGATTCGTGCGGACTTCTACCATCATCCTACCTGCATGTTATACCTCTTGAAGAGCTCACTCAAAATTGAACTTTTCTGTGTGAGCGTTCGTTGAACTTTGCGGAAGAAAACCTCTCAAAGTCCATTGTTTCAGCAATTCATCAAGACAGAACCTTGGTTGCATAGCAACACGTAACCCAGCAACCGACGCACAAGGCCCCCCTCCTGCAAAGCCAACCATCAATTCACCGCCGACTGCCGTCCCTCAGAACTTACCAACAACCGACCTCCATCCAATCAGTGTCGCCGAGATGTCCTCCTGCAAACACACGCTCACAGGAGCCTCCAAACGCATTCAGGTCAGAATTGGTAAAATACCCTGTGATTAGAACATTCTAACCCTTACAGTTCGAACCGCCCACTCTAAGCGGGACTCGAACCCAGGTCCGCTGGCATGAGAGTCCAGTGATCTAACAAGGAGGCTGAAGTAGTGACTAGAGCAGCTCTTGAGAGTTCACATGCACAGCTCTCACCGGGTCACATCAGGTGCGGGTCGACACAGGCGCAACTTGTTACGTGTAATATACGGATAACGTCTTCCTCCGGCATTCCAAAGAAATTGATACGAGTGGAAAATATTTTCTCCTTTCCGCAAATACCAGTAAATTGACTACCTCAAACATATGTAAATCGTGTTGCATGATTCATTTAAATATTCTGCTCCCATAAATTTTGCGTCTGAAAGGGAAACTCCTACAAATGCATATGCAATAACGTCACTCAATCACTCAAAAACAGGTAAAATCCAACTTTTAGTCAAACTCCGAAAGAGGGTTTACACTGGTGCAAGTGGTTAGTAAATCTGGCCTAGGATTTAGTCAAATGATTAAGTCATTTGATTAACAGTTTAAAAAATGGTGGAATAATCAGTAAAGGAGATGAACACTGAGCCATAGTTTGTTTTAATTACATGTTGCAAATGAGGTGAGCGGGTTACACAGATGTGAGGCTAAAAGCAAGTTACATTCTAGTGCTGTATAGGCAAAAATTACCAACAGAGAGAAAAACAGAACGAGGAGGGAAGTTGTCACAAAAAGATAAACTAGTCATTAGTCGCTGTACTGGCAACCATCACATGCTAAAATGAAGACGGATGATGAAAGTGGTCTTTCTTTCAGCTGGATCAGCAGTGATGGACAGCCACGTGACGAAAATATAAGCATCGCGATCGTACAGATTTCACGATCGTAAGGGAAAGAACCGTAACCGTTGCCCAAATTAGCCCAGTTGAGCAGCATCAGGCTGCAGCGATGGCTTTACCTTCCTCGTGTCACACAGTCGCAGCGGCCATGGAGACGAGCAGGCTGGACTCTCCGGCCTCCAGCAGCGCGGTGGAGAGACGCTCGCTGAGAGGAGGAGAACGGCAGGAGAACTGTGGGAACACTGGGCCGCGGTGACCTCTGAGGAATACTAACGAGTACAGCTGGTTCAGAGCAAAACGATTCAAGGTCCAACATGTCTGCTCTTTGCAGTTTTGATACGAGCATGTGCTATAACATACAGTACAGCCACACAGCCTGACGTTCTGAATGATGCTCAATTAAACCTTCAGATAATGCTGGTACACAGATTCGGTCCCGTTCACACTCGTCCTACATCACAATCCAGTCCTGTGGAGTTTTCCGGGTCCTTCAACAGATGCTTCTACCCAAAGTGTACAGCTGAGGGTCAGTGTCTTCACTGCGGATAGTCAAAGATCAACCCTCGAGACAGCTGAACCTACAGTCTCAGTAAACGAAACCAGCTTTCATCTCTTAATGTCCCTCATTTGACAGTCTGTAATTCAACTTGAAGGATTTCCCTACAAAAACAAAAAAATCCTGTTCTGTGAAAAAATGCAACAGAGCCTGTAACTTTCATCTGCGATTGAACAAACACTCAAACACATGATGCTCCTGAACATCACAGTTAATACTAGTTAATATTTTCATTCTTGAAGTGAATCATGTTAAGAAGTAACCAACATATTCAACAGTGAATGTTGGGCTATGATTTCTACAATTCAGAACACGTGGCTGGAATCGCACAATCCAGTGATGAAAATTGAATTTGTTGTAATTACTCACAGATAAATTTGGATGAATATATCAAAAGTAGGACTGTACACGTAATCAACTGGCGATATGGGCTAGTGTCTGTAAATATTAAAGCCTGATATGTAAATCTGAAGTCTGCATGTTGCGTGTCTCAGTTTTCATGTAAAACACAACCATGTTTGATGCTAAATGTGTTCATACAGTAACACATTAATCACTATTAACACATGAACACATGAACTTCATCTCCAGAGCTGCTCTGAGAGTCACTTCTGCAGCATTTCACCATTTCATCTGAGAAAACACACAAACTAACAGCTCTTCACCAAAAAACACGGCAAAATAAAAGTTTGGTTTATGACAGAAATGTATTACTATTGTACAGTATAATGTGCCACTGAAAGTACTACTACTAATAATAATAATACAGTTTATAAAAACATTATTTTTAAGGAATAATGTAACATGGTTTGTGTTCAGGGAAGGAGGCGGGAAATCCAAAAACATGTTTTACAGTTTATTTGTTTGTTTGTTTTACAATCAACACAATTTCTCAATTCTTTCAAAAGTCCTCAACAATTCTCCTAAACAACTTTCATCTTGGCACAGCAGTTAATTTTACATTCAAAAAGCACTAAATCTACCAAAACACTTCATTCAGACTCAGATCAGCTCATTCCTCCAGAACTCAAGTAAAGGTTTTCACCCAGAAAACAAACTTCATCAGTCATATAACACTGAACTAAAACACACGAACATCAGCATTATACAGTTTTATTTCGTGAAATTTTTTAACAAAGAAAAAATAACACTCTATTGTTTATAATTCACTGCAGTTTATGTTACATGAACAGTACAAAATTATTCTGAAGTTTTCCCCTTTGAATGGATGATAATGAAATTGAAAGACTAATGCTTGTGTAGGTGTTCGGGTTTCATCGAACTGCTCTGATAGAATTTGATTTTTTAGATTCAGAATATATTTCATTACAATATTACTGTACGAAAAAAAATGCAGCATATTTCCGTCTTATTCAGTGTTGTATGATGTGATCGTTTTGAAAACAGAATGTAAGCATGTGCAAATTGTCCAGTAGGTACACTGAGTTTTGCCATTTGTTGTGTTGAAGTCAGAAAAGAATTAATGTCAAAACTGTAATTTAAGCAGTAAACCTTTAAGCTCTTTGTTTGCAAAAAACAAACAAACAAACAAAAAAACAGTTTTTGGTATCAACTGAACAAAACACCAAATCCAGAAACTTCTCAAAAAAGAACAGAATTTCTGTGAAAATTATAAAATATTTCATATAGGGCACTTTTACAGTTGAAATTTCAATAAATTATTAATTTGTTAAACTTTTAAGAATTCAATTTATTCAACATCATGTGATAATTAAAATTTAATTAAACCATTAAAATGGAATCCAGAAAAAAAGCAAAATGTATTTCATAAGGGCCTATGAAAGCAAGACGTGACGCATCAGCAGCTCATCAAATGAGGACAGAGAGTGAAGACAATAAGCGGCCTGCGGTTTTACAGCTTTTCGCTTCAGCTGATGTCTCAGAAGGTCATATTTCCCTCTTATTAGAGAGGTGGCCGTGGCGTGCCAGAGTAACTGATGGTTGACAAAAGTGCATGAAGAAAAGCCTTGATCTTCCAAAGCATCATTAAATAAGACCTTGTTCAGGTTGCTTCTGTAATAAAGTACTGTACGGCAGCTTCATCTGGGACACATATCAAATATTTGTTTTAGTCTCATGGGAAAAAAAAACAGGAAGTTGATTAACATGATTCTCGTGGTATTGTGTTCTGTGCTTTGAGCCGCTGGTCCATCGGCTGCACCGGTCCACCGTTCCGCAGCTGCAGCTCTGAAAAACAGTTTAATTTTAAACTTCTAACAGCGCTAATGAGCTGCGCACAGAATTTTGCTTTCGGAAGTCAAGTTGGAGATAAAAGAAGGAGGAGGAAGTAGGTCAACACTGCGCTCTCTCCCAAAACAGCAGAAATCCACTTACAGCAGAACTCTCACACGCCACGACGGCTCCGGCTCTGGGGCCGAGAGACAAACGCTGCCGGAAAACCACAGAATATTTAAAACTGTGCTGTGTCTCACAGTCGCGCTAGCCTGTGTCTTACTGTCGGTGCCGGCCAGCAGCTCATCAACATCCGTAAATACATAATGCAATTAAGACAGTCTAATGAATATTCATGAACAAATATAACGAATGCTCATCCTCTCAACTGACAGTGAATCTAATAACAAACATGGAAAAGACCTATAGGCAACAATCTGTGGGTGGCAATTTCATTTGTGCTTTTATTTTCATAAATGAACACTGATAAATTGTAAAAAACAGAACTGATTTATACTGTCGCGTCTGCACGAGCCGGTCATTTCTCTACAGCCGCACGTGTGTCCTGGTGTTTCAGAGAAAGACTAAAGAGAAGGAGATGCTCATCTTCACATGACGAGGCCAAATGAACTGACGTTCACATTTATTCATTCAGCAGGAGCTTTTATTCAGACTTACATGATGAATACGGCAACAAACCATTGACCAGAAGAGACACTGTGAGAGAGGACAGGAGTTTCTCTCTGAAAGAGCAAGAAACTGATAAGCGCATCACAGTTTTTTTAATGTCGCCACGACACATTTCTCGATACTCGAGTCACTTTTCTGCACTCTTCACCCAGTGATCACAGCATCAGTCTGAGCGATCGAGGATCATTTATCTTTGCTTCGGCACAAAATGTGTTCAGTGACGACGTCTTTCAAATGACATGAATTATTGTCTCACTCAAAGACAAACACCAGCAAAACTCCTCGATGAACTTACAGGCCAATCTGCACATCTTCACAAGCTGTTCATGAAGCTTGAGTTCAAAATGAATAGAATACATAATACAAAAATGAAAAAGACAGACATTTGTGATATCTCTACAGTAATACTATATTGAAATATATTCTGAATCTAAAAAATTGAATACGATCAAAGTGATTAGATGTACGTGTGTGTGTGTGTGTGTGTGTGAGTGTGTGTGTGTGTGAGAGTGTGTGTTGTATGAAACAGTCTGTAACACCGTCTGACATGAACACATTTTTGTGGCGTGACCTACAGACGTGACCATTAGAATATCAGTGATTCTCTGTGTGTCTTTCAATGTTGTGAATAAGACAACTTGACCTGAAAGTATTTATGTATTTTGAAGAGCAAAACCGCAATTAGATGACACGGAGAATCATCCATTTGATGAATGTTTTACGTTCAGCATATTTGCAAGGCTTTCATGAATTTCTATGCCTGATTCACATAATTCTGATTACAGACTCAATCCTGCACAACCAGATGTCTCATTCCAGCTTGTTGGTTTTGTGTTTCGTCTAAACGCGTGTCACTCTGTATCACAGCGCGGGTTGCAGGCGTACAGAGATCAATTAAGCCTTTTGTTTCCACAGCAAACGGACCTGCAATTACACACACTTATTTAAACACAGCGTGTGAATATGATGTAGAGCTGAGAAACCCGACCGATGCAAAGGAATCTTAAATCACTGCAGATGGTTTGTGTGTGTGTGTGTGTGTGTGTGTGTGTGTGTGTGTGGACAGGAATAAAGGAGGATGTGGACTCGTTTAGGAGGATAATCTGTTTCCTGAGCCATTGTCACTAAACGAGACAGAATCTGCTTGTTAAGGGAGGGTTTGGGTCACACATGCTCTCTGAGCCTCTATTTAGCAACACAAAGCCTGCAATTATTGCTGTCCATTTGTGACTTTGCACTGTAATTTAGCTCCGAGAAATCTCTGCCAGTTGCTGCAGCTCACAGTAACAATGGCTCTGTCCTTGAAGGCCCCATTTCCGGCTAAGATAATGCTGTTTACTTTTTCTTTTTATGTTACTGTCATTTCATCTGCTCCGTCTTCTGTATCACTGCGAGATCGCCCAACGGCAACACATAAGCACCTTGGCCATGAGGCAAAATCCATGATGAAATTATGTTAAACTCCAGGGCAATCATACACTAAGAGTCGGTCCTGCAAAAACAGCATCTGTTGACAACACGACTGCAGCAAAATACTGTCCTCATCCGTCCATCCATCCATCAACCTATCAATGATCTTCAGACGAGCTGAGCGTCACTAAACTGAGTTCAATGGTACGTCACTCTCTTCCAGAGCCAGTCCAGTGACGTCTTCATGTGTTGACCAAACTGCAGCTCGTCCAGAAGTATAATGTGAATAATGTGAAACTGGCCCCCAACAGAATGTGCTTTTTATTTTTATTATTATTATTTTTTTTAATTAATCCATAGTATGCTCTGTGCACATGTTCAGGCAGAGATGTCATATGTTAGGGAAACTGCTCTTGAGATAATATAGACATGAACCCATCCACACATCCATGCATACAGTTTCGAGGGTGCTGGAGTCTATTCCAGCGTCTCGGACTGAAGTCAGTTCAACACTCTGGACAGATGGCCAGTCTGTCACAAACACTCACACCTACAGACAGTTTAGTGTTTCCAGTCACATATGCTGGATATCTTTTGACTGTGGGGAAACCAGAGCACCGGGAAGAAACTCACGTAGACACAGGAAGTACACGCTAACTCCACACAGAAAGTGTTCCAACCTTCTTGCTAAGAGGCAAGTGCACAAAGGACCATGGCACTGCACTGCTTTAAGCACCCACAACCAATGTTTAGGCAGACATTAAAATAATTTATAAATTTCAAAATGTCTGAAACCATCTGCCTGTACTAGTACAGCTGTACCAGCAAATTACTGTAATTTGTTCTCCATAAATGTCAGGAGCGCCACCACCATCAGCGTAGGAACCCGGGAATTGTGTGCAGCTTGAGCTCTCTAGCAAACAGCACAGATCAGCAGATCTTGATCAGATGAGGAGAAATGTTCAGACAGCATGACAGGTCTGAGAAGACGAGATATGTTCAGTATTGCTGGAGAACTGAGGAACAAAGCACAAAGAGAGAGACTGGAGAGAATACCTTTAAAGATCTGATTGGTCATGGAGCCAGAGGGATTATGGATCTTTCTTTTAAAAAAAAGACACTCACTTGGAGAAATTGGAAAACTAGGACAAGTACAGTTCCAAATAAAATAAAATAATAATAATAATAATAATAAAAAACTCCCAAACACAATAAGCTGAAGAGAAACAGCTCCAAACTCAGAGAACCAGTGAGAAAACAGCACAGCTCAAGACTGACAGACATCTGCTGATCAATCACAATGAAGAAGTAAGAAAACACGACCGTCGGGAGCGCAGCGTCCACACGGACGGCTGCGGACGGTAACTGTGTCGTTCGTGAGTTCAGTGATGCTCAGACGTGTTTTCTCCGGCACAGGATAACCATACTACTCTGTATACATACTGAAAATAATAACGGACATCATGACGAAAAGTAATGGTAAAGCTACCATGAATTTGACAGTAGGGTCATTTTGAGATCACTGAATGTAATGATAACTTCAGTTCAGTTAATTTTTGTGAAGTATTCATCTGGAACTGGTAACTCTCAGTTGAATGATTCAAAAATAGTTCCAGTGATTTGTCAATCCAGAAAATAATGAGTCTATGGCGAGTGAGATGTCAAGAATGATTTGGAGGACGACACGCCTGGACGTGAAAAGTGCCTCGGTTTAATATTAGTGTTTCACATTTGTAAGTTCACTGCTGACAGAATTCTGCTCACACTCTTTCCCTGCAGGATTTGGTGGTGTGATGTGTCAGCACTCATCTATTTATCTGTCACCATCTCGTTCTCTAACCTAAAATCTCATTAAACGAATGTGATGTTAACCCAAATCAACATGTCCATTGAACGGGGCATTCAAAGGTTCTGTCAGCCCGATTCACATCTCCATCATCTCACCCGGTCCCATGTTTGGAAAAGATCAAAGTCGGTAAGTGACCGTCACCGTCCCTGAAGGACACAGCATGTGATCTGTCTGTCTCTCAGTCCTTCTGCTGGAGGAATGACATTACCACAGAACACACACGAATGTAAATGGAAGAAGACATGTAACAGTGCTGGATTCGTGATATCAATTATGACTCTTCCAGTGTGTGAGAAGCCACACTTCCAACACAATCCAGAAACCAGATACAACTGCTCGATCAGAAGAGCAGAGAAATAAAGAGAAGAAGGGCAGAGAGCGATGAGAGGGACACGGTCGACCACGACAGCGAGTGTAATTGTGTCTCTTAGTGGCCGGAGAGGCTTAAGCCAAAGCGTCTGCCTCCATTCATGATCACTGAAGCACAGACAGACACAGGAAGTGAGAAAGCATGTGAGGTATGATCGCTTCCTGCTCCAGTCCACTCGCCTGCCTCTGTGAAACTGAAGCTCAGATACAGGCAGAGCAGGACAGCAAGGATCTGTCTTACACTGCAAATATCAGCTCATTTCAATGGCAAACATGTGAGCAGTGATGTGAGGAGCTCGGACACAGAACAGACGTTCCAGCAGCTGATGAGCTCAGCTCTCAGTGACGCTGGAGCCAGCAAAGCCGCTCTAGATACACTTTCATCTTCAAGGATCTCCTAACGGCTCCTTCATTTCCCTCTTACTAGTCAAGTCAAGTCACCTTTACTTATATAGCGCTTTTTACAATGCAAATTGTGTCAAAGTAATAATTGACAAAAATTCACAATATACACAGCAGCTCCTAAAGAAAATGGTGTCATTGTCCAAATAAATTCAATATTGATTTATTCTGTTGTAAAAATCAATAGTTATTAATTTAGTTAATTTATCTGTATATCAGCACTGGAGAAAACAGTGACGTAATCGTCCGGCTCAGTTCAGTTCTCAATGGTGTCAATGCAGGCAGATCAAAAACACTGATGAATATCAAGCAAGTGTCCCCAACTTAAGCAAGCCAAAGGCAACAGCGGCAAGAACCAAAACTCCAACAATGGAGAAAAAAACCTTGGGAGAAACCGCTCAGTTCTCCTCTGGCCAACAGTGAACAGTGCTCGATTGATTCAGGCGAGTTAAAGGTCATAAGTCCGATCTGATCTTACAACGTGCAAACCCACAAAGTGAGATCTTTATATATCTAAACTGACCGGTTTCACACACTTTCTGCAAGTCAGGGAAAGTCACGTTTATGATCTCAGACTGATTGTGAGAAACAACTAATCCCTGGATTTACCAGTAAAGTGTATGAAGACTTTCATTTGGGGCACTAATGTTAATTTACCAACCTACTGAAATACTAATATCTGTTTTGTACCTTTGTAAAACACTCACAAACTCAGAGGTGGTGAGAGTCACATGATGAATCAAAGCTCATATATAGAACACAAAAACTAAACACCATCACGGTAACACACATTTTAAAATGCAATAAACATTAATTTAACAACATTAGATGTAACATAAAAGCATCATGTACACAACTGATTAGAAAAAACTAAGAAGAAAAAGTTATTTCAACAGAAATACATCAAATGTGAAGTGTCACGCTGGGAATTGTGGAAATGTCAATTAATTATTCAATGACTTGTTTTTTCACTCCCAAAACTGTCAATTTAATGGTATTTTACTCTAAATTACATTAAAAGTATGGTTAGATCTATTACAGTTGTTCACGGTATATAGTACTAAAACTTTTTCACTGTAGCATTTTTACAGTCTTTTACCTTTAAAATCACGATGGTTGTTTATAGTGCAGCAGGTAAACAGGAGTCGTGTTCATGAGATAACTAGTACTTCTGCATGGATGGACTAGTAATTCTGATTCACAGTATTGTTGTTGTCAGTGGAAAATGCTGGTCTATTATTGTGGCATGATCAATTTCAGATGTAAATTAAAATGAGCTGTGTTTGGTCTGTGGATTTTGATTATGAAGCGCCTCTAACTTTCTCCAAATTATGGAAACTCTGGGTAGTTATTTTACATCAGATGTGCTCAATATTGCAGAGAGACGCTTTGTTCCTTGGAAAAACACACAAGAGATCAACATGAGAACTCTCGACGCGACGGCTAACTGCTAAAGTGAATTTGAATCGACTCGCGTGGACTGGAGCAACTCGAGAGGGAGATGATTTGATTCTGATTCCTGCAGTGTCCATTATGTTATAGGATTTCTGAAAAATGAAAAGTACAAATCAACAGCTCATCCATTTTCAAGGAAAGCTATCATCATTCCCAATCAATACAAACAGGCTCAGCGGTTCCTGTACACAACAGACACAAAAAGAGAAATAAAGCCTGTTATTTGCTCTGAACTGATTTAGAGACGTCGGTGCTCACAATCAGAGCTAAATCCATTTCAAAGCGATGAAGACGACTGAACCATATTTAAGTGCTCAAAACTTCAACTTCAACAGACAGGACAGTATAGTGATAATTCAGGGGCCCACAGTAACCTTATTTAAATGTACGTCTCAGAATGTAAGATATTTAAAGGTTTAGCAGATACAGAGCATGTACAGTTGGCAAATGTAAAGTAGAACTAAAGAAGAAATAAAGCAAGTCAGCACTGTGTGCAAATAAATCTACAGCTAGTTAAAGGTTTCTGGTGGCTGACGGTCTGACCAATGTCGTTGATTCAATATGATGTGGAATTGTATTATCTGAGGGAATCATGCTGGCCTTTTATCTATCGTGTAACTCTTGCCCTGTTACTTGGAAAGCTCAGCTGAATACAGATAAGACTTCCTTAGACTAACGATAAGCTTTCTCTAATTGAGAGAAATGATGTAATATTGATCTGCTGTACAGCCCCACAGCTGTGACATTTACCAAAGCGGCAGCGGTCGACTCCAGCGAGCTGCAGAGAGATGAAAATGGGATTCGGCACGTGGAAACAGAACTGTCGCATAATTATTAGGTTCGAAAAGGTTCTGAGCACTAGCACATAAAATCAGGCTGATTTGAGATGTAAAAAACAACAAAAAATAAAACAAAAGAAATATTCCATTTTAAAACAGTGAACATGCTGTAAATGATGGTTATATTTACGATAAAATGTTAATGTACATGGGTCAAAGACGATTCAGCTTTCAATTGTTATTCATCAGAATGGGTCTCGTTTCATTTGTTTGTTTTTTCTGAGCAAAAATTGAATCATACATTTTTAATCACGATTTACAGAAGACACCAACTAAAATGTCATTCAGTGTAACAATCTTGTCATGGATATTTACAACAATAGTCTATTTATGCCATATTAAAGACTAATTACCTTTATCCAAATGATAATTACTTGTAATTTTACATTTTTAAACTTTGCCACTAACCTAGGTTTTGCCCATTCATCTGCAAGAATGTTTTACTCATTTAAAATACAATAAAATTTAGCATGCTCACTTATATACTTTTATATATTTTAATACGAACAGGTCCGAATTAGTAAGTTGATTCAATTTTTACATAAATATAAGTGTTACACTGAATGACAATGGAACATTATTTCACCCACATTTTATTCTCCCAAAACTTATTTGAAACCTTAAAAGTAAAGATGTGCTTTCTATGTATATAAAATCACTTTTGTAAATATCTATTAATGCAGAAATGTCTTTGACACACATACAGATGGCAAATATTTTTCTTTCATTATATATTTGAATAAAAATGTTTTTCTATTAAAAAATACTGACAGTTTTACAGTTCAGATTTGATTACATTAGAGTCGTGTGTGTCCAAAGATAAACAAGCAAATCTAAATAAATAAATAAAATAAAAATAAAAATAATAAATAAATAAACTAACCACAACTAAAGTGAGGAAATAACACCACCACATGTTATTTAACTCTAGATTTGTTTTACTTGTATGGCTGCGTTCCACCACTACTGGTGGAACTCGTGCAGGAGGTGAAACGCACTGAACCCTTGATCACTTGAATTCACTGTGGAGCGGATTTACTATTTAACACCCCTTTATTGCTGCCCCCTTTTTTGTATTATCCTAATGATTTGTTTTATGCAAACATGTTTTATTTTACATGCATATAAGTTGTAGGAGAAATCAAATAAAATCCTATAGGTATATGAGCTGTTGGGGAAAAATAAAATTACGCAAATGAAAAAAATATCATTGATTTAAACTTTGACTGTGAATATAAGGTAGCTACAAGTGTTGTGTATCTAAATCACATCATATTCAACATATTATACACTATTAC
Organism: Zacco platypus; assembly: GCA_038088235.1. NCBI lineage: Eukaryota > Metazoa > Chordata > Actinopteri > Cypriniformes > Xenocyprididae > Zacco > Zacco platypus. The sequence continues at coordinate 59,721 of CM076064.1, forward strand.
ACGATTAATTCTCAAAACAATGAATATCATATACTTCAGTTAAGTGCGATCTGCTGTGGCGTTGCAATCAAGTTGAATTATGGGATATAGAGCTGCTTGAAGTGCACATCGGAGTAGACTCGCTTCCTCGGTCAAAATCGACGGGACGAGGCCCTGTCCATATAAAGTTCCCTCGTCCACTTCACGAAGTGGAACGCACTTCAAAATGGCGGCAGGGATTCCCCTGAGGGGAAGTGCTCAGGGAAGTTCCCGAGTGCGTGTCTGAAAGTGGAGCGGAACGCAGCCTATGTGTCCTAGATATCCAGAAGGCATGAGACTGGTCTTGGTTGTGTTCAGTCATTTAAGGTTAAACTCTGTCAACTCTTATCACATTGTGGTTTAAAAACAACATCTTTAGGCCTGTTCGTACCTCCTGACTGATCTGAAGTAGAATTTTATCCATAATATGCTAAACTAGTCCATCCAATCCACTGGTGACCCACTTGTCAAAAAGGTTCTTGTCGAGTCTCTGACAATCATGTTTGCACATTGTTTTGGATTCTCATGTGGTGCATTCAGATGGAAATGAAAGGCGGTGGCGCTGCCATTTAGCAAGTGAGTCACACAGCGTTCGGTGGCCATCTCTCCTGCCCGGATGTCAGATCTCATCGCTCCAACTGCATTTCAGGAGTCATGGTTCGACTGGAGCCGCGGAGACCGAGAGTGCTGGGTTATTAGAACGGCAAAGAAAGAATCTTTCCACTAGATTTGTAATGAGACGTTTGTTCAGCTATTTTCACAGAAACTGCAGTTTTCCACCAAAACAAAAGCTCAAGGGTTGTAAGGGAAGAAATTACGACATAAGTATTGTAATTTAATATACAGTTAATAATTAATACTTTGTAATTAATATACAATACTTATTATTATATATTAATTTTTCATTATTTTACAGTGCAGTTGTATTATATTAACACATTTTTGTTGTTATTATATTTGTTATTATAATTACTAAATTCAAAAAAGCTATTGTTAAATCAGCCGTTTGACAATATGGCTGACCCAGAAACGCTGGAAATGACTGAATAGACCAAGACGAAGACCAGTCGCATGCCTTCTGGACATCTAGGACACAAATTCAAAAGTTATTAGCAAAACAAATCTAGAACTAAATGACCAGTAGATGATGCTATTTCCCCGCTGCTCAGATCATGCTGTTTCTAGGCCAGTTTCTATGGGCTGCCATAGACTCCAACAGCAGAAGAACAACATGCAAACTAACAGATGATGCTTTTGGCATCTACTGAAGGTTAGGATTCCCTAACGTCTGAATCCACTGCCCCTTTTACCTGAGTTGAACCTGGTGTTGCTCAGTTCTGTGGGGAATATTACAGTTAAAATGACGACTCATTTCACATTATTATTAAAACAATTATTCATGACTATAAGGCCAGAAAACATCAGGTCACAGATGTGTTTTTTTTTTTTTTTTTCACAAGGGTGAAACTCTGATCAATTGTCTTTCCTTATACAGAAGCCAGAAATCACATCAAGGCAAACACTTCCATCTAGATACACAGTAAATCCATCCATCATATGAAGACTGAGAGACATGACTGAGGCTTTGGTAGCGTAGATCAAAACAATCATGCCTGATTTACAGAACACACATCTCTCTCTCTCTCTCTCAAACACACACACACACACACACACACACACACACACACACACACACACACACACTACCAACTAATGTTAGAATAATTCCTCTTCAAGAATGTCCTTAAACTGACACCTTCATGTCAGCTAATTTCTGCATCTGACAGATACTTCTCTTCTGTGAGAAGTAGAGAACTGTGTACCGTGATCTACTTTCAAAATACTTCGGTCACTTTTTCAAAATCTCTGTGGAATGAACTGTGGAGCATTTATCATTGCTTTGGCACAAAATGCATTCAGTGACGACATCTTTCAAATTACATGAATTGTTTTCACACTTCGACACAACAAACACCAAAACACGGTGTTCCTACAGGACAATCTGCATATGCTTACAGGAGCTGGTCATAGAATATCATCAAAAAGTTGATTTATTTAACTAATTCCATTCAAAAAGTGAAACTTTTGTATTATATTCATTCATTACACACAGACTGATATATTTCAAATATTTATTTCTTTTAATTTTGATGATTATAACTGACAACTAAGGAAAATCCCAGATTCAGTATCTCAGAAAATTAGAATATTATTTGGGACCAATACAAAGAAAGGATTTTTAGAAATCTTGGCCAACTGAACAGTATGAGCATGTCCAGCACTCAATACTCAGTTGGGGCTCCTTTTGCCTGAATCACTGCAGCGATGCAGCGTGGAGTCGGTCAGTCTGTGGCACTGCTCAGGTGTTATGAGAGCCCAGGTTGCTCTGATAGTGGCCTTCAGCTCTTCTGCATTGTTGGGTCTGGCATATCCTCTTCACAATACCCCATAGATTTTCTTAAGGTCAGGTGAGTTTGCTGGCATATTAAGAACAGGGATACCATGGTCCTTAAACCAGGTACTGGTTGCTTTCGCACTGTGTGCAGGTGCCAAGTCCTGTTGGAAAATGAAATCTGCATAAAGTTGGACAGCAGCAGGAAACAGGAAGTGCTCTAAAACTTCCTGGTATACGGCTGCGTTGACCTTGGACCTCAGAAAACACAGTGGACCAACACCAGCAGATGACATGGCACCCCAAACCATCACTGACTGAGGAAACTTCACACTGGACCTCAAGCAACGTGGATTGTGTGCCTCTCCTCTCTTCCTCCAGACTCTGGGACACTGATTTCTGAAGGAAATGCAAAATGTACTTTCATCAGAGAACATGACTTTGGAACACTCAGCAGCAGTCCCGTCCTTTTTGTCTTCTGACGCTGTCTGTTGTTCAAGAGTGGCTTGACACAAGGAATGCGGCAGCTGAAACCCATGTCTTGCATACATGGGTCCTGCAGTCCACTCTTTGTGAATCTCCCCCACATTTTTGAATGGGTTTTGTTTCACGATCCTCTCCAGGGTGCGGTTATCCCTATTGCTTGTACACTTTTTTCTACCACATCTTTTCCTTCCCTTCGCCTCTCTATGAATGTGCTTGGACACAGAGCTCTGTGAACAGCCAGTCTCTTTTGCAATGACCTTTTGTGTCTTGCCCTACTTGTGCAAGGTGTCAATGGTCGTCTTTTGGACAACTGTCGAATCAGCAGTCTTCCCCATGATTGTGTCCTACAGAACTAGATTGAGAGAGCATTTAAAGGTGTTTTGAGTTCATTAGCTGATTAGAGTGTGGCACCAGGTGTCTTCAATACTGAACCTTTTCACAATATTCTAATTTTCTGAGATACTGAATTTGGGATTTTCTTTAGTTGTCTATTATAATCATCAAAATTAAAAGAAATAAACATTTGAAATATATCAGTCTGTGTGTAATGAATGAATATAATATATAAGTTTCACTTTTTGAATGGAATTAGTTAAGAATGGAACTAATTATATGACCAGCACCTGTACATACTGTTTTCAAAACTTTTCAACTTCAGTTGAAAACAATAAAATCTTACAAAACTGAACAATCTGAATCAAAAAAATCAAATACTACCAGAGCAGTTAGATGAAGCCAAACACCTACACAAGCATTAGTCTTTCAATTTCATTGTCATGAGCTGATCTGAGTCTGAATGAAGTGTTTTGGTAGATTTAGTGCTTTTTGAATGTGAAATTAACTGCTGTGCCAAGATGAAAGTTGGTTAGGAGAACTGTTGAAGAGTTTTGAAACAGTGACCTGAGTATTGAGAAATGTGTCGATGGTTAAAAAAAAAATGTAATCTTGCAGTTCAATCAAATGTAGTAATATATCTACTAACTTCATTATACTTTGACCATAGTAAGAGGAAAACTGGCCGCCTGGTGTTGCCTCTATTCACCCAATAGTTTTTCTACAAACATCATATGCATTTTTTATTCTTCACCACAGTTGACTTTGGCTCTCACAGGACTAAATATATTATGTACTATATAAAATGTGTAATGTATTATGCCATGACTTTCAATTAACAATTAAACTGCCCGGGGGTCGGCAATATGATCAAAATTGTGAACCCTGTCATTTATATACATCACTTTACCATGTCAGTGACACACATCATCACCAAAGAGTAATTAGGCTTGTCACTATGCCAACTTGATATAAATTAAACAAAACTTCTAAGGTTTCATAATTCTCAATATCACCACATAATGAATTAATAACTTCAATTCAATAATTACTAAATTAATAATGAATTATTCAACTACTAGGGGGAGTATATCCAAATTTACCCACATACATACAGTACAGTCACGTTAAGCTTGATCCAAACGCATAAAGCATTACAAAGCATAAATATGTTAAGATATTATAAACATTAACATCATGATAAGCTGCTTTGAAACAATGTGTTTTGTCAAAAGTGCCATGGAAATAAACTAGACTGGTGAGACTGTAACTCTTCCAGATGTCTTCAGGCGCTTGAGAACATTATCCAGCGAGTCAGAATTCCCCGACAAGAGCTTCTCAAAGTGAGACACCATAACAGGTGATTTGCACTGCATTTCTAATCTAGTCTTTCAGCAAACATGGTTTAGTGGGGTTATTTCCATATTTCCAGTGATCTGAGCCCGGTTAGTCTTTGTGCAGGGCATCATTCATGTTCACTCAGTCGAGTCAGTGTCTCTGACACTCATTTAGCCGTAAACGACCATGAAATGTGGCACATAAAAGCTCTATTGTTTTACAAAGGTGCGATTCTGACACATTACACAGGTGATCAAACACAGCACATTCATTTCAGAGCAGCACAGAGAGCCATCCAGGACAGAAACACACAGAGCACAAGGTCTCGGCGCAATGTATTAATGTCAGAGCCTGCAGACAGATACACAATATCAGTCCACAATGAAATAAACGCTGTTCTTACCCAGCTGCATCTCCATGACGCTCATTTTATTTTCATACGGGTAGAGGATCTTGGGCGGCTTGTCAGTCAGCGGTGCTGTACGGGAAAACACACAACAAAGTGAATAATTAGTTATATGTCAATACTGTCCATCTGTCTCTGATATAGCTGCATCATTAAACATTATATCCTACACAACAACACTTCAGCTGTATAATAACCGTCTTTGACAAGTACGATCACACTGGTTTGATTTGAGTAATATCAGAACTGAACACACTCCATCAGTGAAGGGACTAAACTATAGCGGATGAACTAGATGCACAAGATGGCGCCGGTGACCTGCGGCGATGTGAGTGTGCACGGTTACTTCCGCTCACGCCCTTCCAATCTCAGCGATGCTTGTGTTTACATTTACATTTATTCATTTGGTAGATGCTTTTATCCAAAGCGACTGACAAGTGAGCAAAACAAACAAGCGATTCATCATGAAGAGGCAAATATACACAGGAAGTGCTCACAACACATTCAGACATTGCTCAGAGTAACATCAGCTAGAATATCATTGCATTTGGTGCAAGAAGAAACTTAAATATGAAACTTGGCTCGATATAATGAATGTTTTTTTTTTTATTAAAGAGAAGATGGTCTATTAGAGACAAAAGAAAACCATGGTATTATTGTATACCTCTGTGTGTTAATTCAACAAGATACGAGGAGATGCTCTTTGAATCTTTCTCCTGTTGATTTTGAGGTTCAGGCTCATGATGATCTAATGTTTGCTATTGTCAACCGAAGTATCAATATAAATAAACATGGGAATATGACATGGACTCATATTCCCATCAAACATGTATTCTTTAGTAACTTTATTTGATAACGTTATTATTGTTATTTAGTTGCGAATGTAATTTAAATGCATATCATTTTCAGTGTTTGTATTTCCCCTGTGTGTTTCTAATAATTACTGTATTTATTTTGTTCAAGTGAGATGAGAAATGCCTATTACAGTAGGCTTTATTGTCATTATATATGCGTATGCCCCATGAGTTCGTTCATTAATCTAACCCATGGATATGTTTAAGTGCCATTGGCTAATGTGATTATATATATATAAACCGGAAGTATCTATGCGTACACTCGCTCATCAGAAATCCAACATGGCTGCCACGTGCAACTAGTCCATTACATACTGATCACTGATCAGTTAGAATAATTGAGTTTACAAATTTACTGGGTTTAAGTCACATGACAAACAAGTGTTTCAACTGCCGAGCCGCAGGTGTAACCTTCAGACGGGAGCAAAAATCACCGTCCGCATCTGAATTCACTAAATGAATGAGTTTAGGAGCAGATAAATGCTGAAACCTGGAAAACTCAAACTGTCGTCAATCTGTTTTCCCATCACCAAGATAAACGCTGACTGGGGTTTCTGATCTGAGGTGTCATGTAAGATCTGTTTTCTGTTTTTGTTTCGGTGATGTTCAGGGAGAGACGGCAGTCGAGTTTCTTCAGCACCGCTGTAATGTTTTAGTTGTCATGACTGAGCTTCACTCCACATACAGCCGTAACAATGCAGCGACTGCACTCTGTACCGTAGTAAACCACCCAGAAGACATACAGCAAACCACACAAACTCAGATTCCATTTGAAACACAAGCTTTTGTTCATGTTTTCTTTTTCCTGTTGATCTGCAACCTCTCCACAGAGAAAATCTCATTATCGTAATGAGCCTTTTCACCATGAAGTATGCAGTGATTATTTTGTTTAATGTAAAACTGCACAGTCAGATTCTCTTCGCGTGATCTTCTGTTCGACAGCCAGATGGAGACATTTCGATCTGGCATGAGGGAGAAACCAGAAAGAGAAACTGTAGAACGTAGAAAAGCAAAACTTTCAGAGTTTTCAAGTCAGAAAACAGATTTCAAGTGTTTGTAGCAGTTTGATTCATTACACACAGTGAATTCACCAGCTGCATTAAAATGAAAGAGTGAATGTGTGTGTGTGTGTGTGTGCGTGCGTGTGTGCGTGCGTGTGTGTGTGTGTGTGTGCGTGCGTGTGTGCGTGCATGCGTGTGTGTGTGTGCGCCTGTGTGTGTGCGCCTGTGTGCGTGTGTGTGTGTGTGTGTGTGTGTGCATGTGTGCGCGAGTGTGTGCATGTGCGTGTGTGTGCATGCGTGTGTGTGTGCGCGTGCATGTGTGTGTGTGTATGTGTGCATGTGTGTGCATGTGTGTGTGCATGTGTGTGCGAGTGTGTGTGTGTGTCTTTTTTCACAGGTGAGGCGAACAAGAGCTGCTCTCATTTCAGACTCTGTGAGGTTGAATTTAAACCGTGGGAATTTTGATGAAATGTAAACCTTCTGATCATTCATCCAAAATCCAATTTCTGCTTAGGAGAGACCGCCGGTGACTGCTGTGTGTTTGGGATCATTATTCTGTGGGAGAGGTTCAAGGGAAAAAAATAATGAATTGCTGGGTGAGATATTTGTATGGCTCTCTCCTCAGAAAGCTGTCTTCCCTCTCACTGTCTCTGTCTCTCATTAACGCTTGTTAACGGTGAGAGATTAAGTCTGTCCTGTGTGTGTACACACTTTATTACTTCTCTAATACTGGAGTGGACCACTTTTGCCCCCAGAACAGCCTGAATTCTGTGTGCCAGTGATTCAACAAGCTGCTGGAAACACTGCACTCAGACGCTGGTCCATGATGACGTAACAGCGTATCTGACAGTGACACGACGCAGAGCTGTACGGCCCGAGACCCGCCGAGGCCACAGGAGGAGCTGAATTCATCATCCTGTGCGTCGAAGCAGCTTTAGATGATGAGCTTGATGACTGGATGGGCTTTAGGAGACGAGAGGACAGTGGGTTTACAGAGAAGCACATGGTCAGTAACAGTACGAACACAGGCTGCAGTGTTTAAAGACGCTCAGTTGAGTGAAGACAACCTCATCACAAACAGCACAAGCTTTCGCATTTTTGGCTAATTAGACTGAATTATTAAGAAGAAATGGTTTGTCTGAGATTACCTTTACCACAGATTTCAGAGCAGCTATGCTGTTTGTTACACATTAGCTAATTCTATATAATTTAATAAAAGCTGATGCTCCCTTTATTTCATAATGGATGACAGCTCTGTGAAGAAACATCACACTCACATGTTCAAGACATCGTCACCTCATAATTACAACAAGTGATCCCTGTAGCCGATTCACAGGAGGCATCTCTTCCTGTCGAACTTTCCGTTAGTTTCATCCATGTGAAACTATCGCTGTGAGCTCTGCTGCTGTAATTCTGCGTGTCGTAAATCGACGCCGCGGCGCTATAAGGCTAATCACGCCGAGGGCGAGAGAGCGCCACTCTGGGGGGTCTCTTTAAGAAATGTCAGGACTGAGACAGAAAGGAAATTGCTCTCGTATGGCTGCTGAACATCACAGGCTCCCAGCCAGGCCCAGAACTGAGCCTTCTGAAAGTAATCCACTTCTAAACACGCCAAGCCGATTCTTTTGTTCCAGTATGGAGCGGAGCTGTTGGGGTGAGCGCCTGACATCTTCCTCCTGAATATAATTGGGTCCCAATGATTCTGTAAATTACTAAGAAGAAAGAAGAAAGTTCTGGCAACCAGTGGAGAAGGTGCGATAAATCCAGCTGGATTACACTGTTTTTCTGTTGATTTATTTTTTCACGCTTGTTAGTCTGCCACTTGAATCTCACCCACGCTAAAAAAAGACCTGATGTATTGATGTGCATCAGAAAGCAGATTCATGTAGGTTTTCTAGCTGCCACACTCGCTTGCAAAGCAAATATACCATAACTTTGGCTTCTATTCCGTCAGGGGACACAAAAAGCCAATCCAATGTTCCTTACACTCTCATAAAGACCTTCAGCTAAGTGAACGGTTTCTGCGCAAACAAAGTGACTTCAAAAGCCGCGGGGTGAAGTTTCCCTGGAACCCTGTGTTGGCCCATCGACCATCTATCGAGCCAGCAGAGGAGCTTCAAAGGCCTGGAACGCGGACCCTTTGGATGTGCTCGCTAAATGAACCGCACGACCTTCTACAGCTCCTCTTTCATCCGGCCAGAGGATGTGACCCCATACATACTGCCATCAAAAGCTCTTCAGACTGTTTAATGAGAGCATTTTAAATACCACTGTTAGCATCTGCTCATTAGATCCTTCACATCCATTCATTTATTTTAATTAAAAACCTCCTCAGTTCAGAGCTGAATATGAACACACACCGTCTAGTAGACGTGAACGTACCTGGAGCAACACATCAAACTTTGGGAGCCAGGAAACTGTAGGTGGCCGGCGGAAGGCGCTTGTTTTCAGACCCTCCAGACTCCTGGATCAGTTCTGCGAGCAGGAGGAGGAAGGCCTGTCTCAGGTACATTTAGCTCTGTATCTCTCCCACAAAGCATCGGCTCCAGCTAATCTCCACTGAGAAAAGGGTAAATAATGAATGCGTGTCTCTCTAATTAAAGAGCTCAGTCGCTCCCGGTCACGCATGATTACGCCGGCGCACTCAAAGAATAGATCTGAGCGCTGGCCCTCTAGAAGTCGCCTGACACAGCGAGGACGCATTGTTTGAGAGCCCTAGCAGAACACTAACGTGTGTGACAGAAGCCTTCTGACATTTCTATGCTGATTAACTTTAATACCCTCTGTCAACGGCCGCTCTGCCTTACAACAGCCAACACTATCAACACGGACGAGCAGCGGCTGAGCCGGATGATTACAACCTGAACACTCCACTTAGTGTGGCCACTTGACATTCTTCCAGCACGGAAACGCTACGGATAACTAAAAAACTTGATCACGTGGCACTGACTGAAGGGTGATGATGTGGCTAGTTAACCCTTCTGTTGCACACGCACAAACTGACCATACCTTTAACTTGAGGACATTGAAGGGATAGTTCACGCAAAACTCGCCCCAAACCTGCATGACTGTATGGGTTGTTTTGTACAAAATCACCTCATCAACACAAGAGGACATTTCAACACAGGTGCAAACTGCAAAATAAGTACAAATACATACATATCACTGCAGTTTCTAGCAGAAATGAACTATAGAGGCAGTAAAACAGCAAGTACTTGAATCGTTTTTACACACAATTATGATTACAGATTATGGATTAATTAAGACTTGTTTTCACACAGTTCGTTGCATGTTATGACCATGGTGCATGATTTGTAAACGAATATACTTTGGAATTTGCATCACTTATCCAGCTCCATATGTTCAGTTTTACTGACGTAATGTTGAAAAAACAGCATATGCTGGTTAGGTATATTTTGAAGCATGGAAGCTGGTTTGAGCTGGTTTGAGCTGGTCCTGAGCTGGAGCTAGTTGCTTAGGACCAGCACTTGACCAGCTCAAACCAGCTCATGACCAGCTAAGGACCAGCATAAAACTAACCATAAGCTGTTTTTTTCAAAAAATGGACTTGTAATTAGAAGAGCTCGAGTACAGATCCATTGAAAGATGAGACACGGTAAAAGAGCTCAAAGACAAGAGCTCAAAATCAAGCCAAAATGGTTACGATTGTGTTTTTATGTCACATTTGCTTTGTTAACACTGTGGTTTAGGTTTAGGGTTTAGTGTAGGTTATAAAACGTGATGGAGCATTAAGCTTTTAGCACCACTCACCGGACATTTCCATCCAGAACTGCGGCGATACGCTCAAAGCTCAACAATAAATCCTTGCCATATTCACATTCACCTGTTCTGGAAAAAAACAAACACGCTTTTAGCGCCACTGTCATGATCGTGTCTGTTTAATGTTATAATCGTGTCTCTGTTCATTTGTTCATTCTGTTCCCCAGTCCTGTCTTGTCACATGTTCCTTGTTTTCATTTAGTTCTGTTTAGTCATGTGATCTTTGTTTTGCCCTGCCATGTGCTCGTCTCGTTATCAGTTCATTGTCACCAGCTGTGTCTTGTTAGTCTTATGCCTGTCACCTGTGTTTTCACTCATTATCCTCTTGTGCCAGTCTGTATAAATTCCCTCTGTGTCAGTCCTGTCCTTGTTCTTCGTTGAATGTAGATGGCTTGTGCTACCTGTCTTGGTGCGCTTTCTTGTTTAAATAAATACGTTAATCTTCATCAGTCCTGCTTTGCCGTGCTTCCTGCACTCCCTTACTGCGAGCCGTTACAGAACGAAGAACCGCAACAAGAGACAAGACAGTATGGATGTCTCTCCCGAAAATCACCTGTGGGGATTGCGGCAGAATGGTCGTCCTCTGGAAAGGTATGTGGAGGAATTCATTGAGCTGTCTCAACGGGTGAGTTGGGATGACGCCAAATTAAACGTGTGCTTCCGAGTGGGTCTGGATGGGGCGACGATCCGGTATCGTGAACCTCCCAGCAAATTTTCTCTACTCGAGTCAGTCAATCTCGTTCTTTTTCTGAACGGTTCTGACTTTGAGGTAGAGGAGGTTCATGCGGATCGTCCCTCACACCCGGTCCAGTCGGTGGCACACGTGGCCTCTCCCACTCAGCCCGTGCCAATGTCCTCCACATATCAGTCCAGGGAGGCTGGCCATTTCTGTTCGCGGGCGCGTCCCCACAGTGCCCGGCAATATGACACCATCCTCAACCCAGCCGTGTTTCGGACCGCCGCCCAGAAATCGCCTCGCGGGCCGCCACGAAAAGGGGCCGCTGCTCACAAGCCACGCCCCCGAAAGGCCGCGAGGGATCGCGAGCACGCGCCAGCACACCAAGAGCCGCCTGAGTTCCCTGAGCCGCCTGAGTTCCCTGAGCCGCCTGAGTTCCCTGAGCCGCCTGAGTTCCCTGAGCCGCCTGAGTTCCCTGAGCCGCCTGAGTTCCCTGAGCCGCCTGAGTTCCCTGAGCCGCCTGAGTTCCCTGAGCCGCCTGAGTTCCCTGAGCCGCCTGAGTTCCCTGAGCCGCCTGAGTTCCCTGAGCCGCCTGAGTTCCCTGAGCCGCCTGAGTTCCCTGAGCCGCCTGAGTTCCCTGAGCCGCCTGAGTTCCCTGAGCCGCCTGAGTTCCCTGAGCCGCCTGAGTTCCCTGAGCCGCCTGAGTTCCCTGAGCCGCCTGAGTTCCCTGAGCCGCCTGAGTTCCCTGAGCCGCCTGAGTTCCCTGAGCCGCCTGAGTTCCCTGAGCCGCCTGAGTTCCCTGAGCCGCCTGAGTTCCCTGAGCCGCCTGAGTTCCCTGAGCCGCCTGAGTTCCCTGAGCCGCCTGAGTTCCCTGAGCCGCCTGAGTTCCCTGAGCCGCCTGAGTTCCCTGAGCCGCCTGAGTTCCCTGAGCGGCCCGAGCTCCCCGACTGGCCCGAGCTCCCCGACTGGCCCGAGCTCCCCGACTGGCCCGAGCTCCCCGACTGGCCCGAGCTCCCCGACTGGCCCGAGCTCCCCGACTGGCCCGAGCTCCCCGACTGGCCCGAGCTCCCCGACTGGCCCGAGCTCCCCGACTGGCCCGAGCTCCCCGACTGGCCCGAGCTCCCCGACTGGCCCGAGCTCCCCGACTGGCCCGAGCTCCCCGACTGGCCCGAGCTCCCCGACTGGCCCGAGCTCCCCGACTGGCCCGAGCTCCCCGACTGGCCCGAGCTCCCCGACTGGCCCGAGCTCCCCGACTGGCCCGAGCTCCCCGACTGGCCCGAGCTCCCCGACTGGCCCGAGCTCCCCGACTGGCCCGAGCTCCCCGACTGGCCCGAGCTCCCCGACTGGCCCGAGCTCCCCGACTGGCCCGAGCCTCCTGAGCTCACAGACACTGAGCTCCCAGACTTTCCTCCGCCTGAGCTCCCAGACTTTCCTCCATCTGAGCTCCCAGACTTTCCTCCACCCGAGCTCCCAGACTTCCCTGAGCTCCCAGACTTCCCTGAGCTCCCAGAGCCTCCTGGGCTCCCTGACCCGCCAGAGCCGCCTGGGCTCCCTGACCCGCCAGAGCCGCCTGGGCTTCCTGACCCGCCAGAGCCAGACCTCCCAGACCTCCCAGACCTCCCAGACCCGGCACCTGATCTGCCACCGCCAGAGCCGCCGGACCCTCCTGCGCCAGAGCCGCCGGACCCTCCTGCGCCAGAGCCGCCGGACCCTCCTGCGCCAGAGCCGCCGGACCCTCTGCCTCGGACGCCTCCGTGGCCGCCTGACCTCCGTGCACCCGCCGTGACTCTGCCGCGGATGCCTCCGTGGCCGCCTGACCTCCGTGCACCCGCCGTGACCCGGTCCCGGACTCCTCCGTGGCCGCCGGAACTCCCAGACCCGCCATGGCGCCCGGAGGTCCAAGAGACACCCTGGAGGCCACCTGAACTGCCTGCTCCCGACCACGGCCTCCAGGGTGCCCACCCCCCCTCCCGGATCTGTTCCTTTATGGCGCGAGGACGCGCCTTCCGGGAGGGGGGAGTACTGTCATGATCGTGTCTGTTTAATGTTATAATCGTGTCTCTGTTCATTTGTTCATTCTGTTCCCCAGTCCTGTCTTGTCACATGTTCCTTGTTTTCATTTAGTTCTGTTTAGTCATGTGATCTTTGTTTTGCCCTGCCATGTGCTCGTCTCGTTATCAGTTCATTGTCACCAGCTGTGTCTTGTTAGTCTTATGCCTGTCACCTGTGTTTTCACTCATTATCCTCTTGTGCCAGTCTGTATAAATTCCCTCTGTGTCAGTCCTGTCCTTGTTCTTCGTTGAATGTAGATGGCTTGTGCTACCTGTCTTGGTGCGCTTTCTTGTTTAAATAAATACGTTAATCTTCATCAGTCCTGCTTTGCCGTGCTTCCTGCACTCCCTTACTGCGAGCCGTTACAGCCACTCACTGAACATTTCAATTTGAAACTATCGTGAAACGTGCAAGATGCGCAACGTATTTTGCATTTTGTAAAAATGTTGACAGGTACATTTTTCTAATGAACCTGGGCTGGGATATTTTGAACGTTAGGAATTGGACAACATTGGAGCACACTGAATTTTTCTGTATGGAAATTTCTCAGAATATTTAATTGTGAGTGTGACGAGCAGGGCGGGCGAGAGCCGTGAGGGAACGGCACGAGGCCGGTGACGCGAGTGATAATGAGCGTCAGCTGCGCGCTACACCGGTCTCGTACCCCTTACGGAGGAGCTCCGGAAGCATAAAAGAGGAGCGACGACAGTGAAGGACGAGAGAGGACCAGGCCTGGATTTTATGTTGTGTGTTTATTATGTTTGGAGACTGCTGCCATTTTACTTTCGCTTTGTTGTTTGTTAATTTATTTGATTAAAAGTTATGTGGAACGTTCACCGGTTTCCGCCTCCTTCTTCCCGTTCTTACGCACTGTGTTACAGTGTGTTCCACAGAAGAAAGACGGTCATTCAGATATGAAACGACATGAATTTTTCAGATGAACTATCCCTTTAGGAGATACAAACATTTGGCATTAATTCTGCAGAATAAACAGAGTTAACAGCAAGCAGCTTAATTTGTATCTTAAAACCGAGTCGCCTTTCTAACATGTCAGCAGGAGGTTTAATGAGGATCTGAACATCAGTGACACACTGCTGCAGCTTTCTGAAACGGCCACGGTCGATCATTAGAGACGCACCTGCACTAGCTGGTGTACGACGGATTGTGCAATCTGATGTCAAGCTCTCCTCAAGAACAACACTAAATGAATGACGTCAGGTGAGGACTGACCTGTCAATCACATTGCGGGCCGTCAGGTAGCTTATTTCGTGCTCCTTTTCAAAAGTGGCTGTTTGCTAATGAGCCGGGAGCTTCCTTAAAAGGAAATCCATTGCGCTCCCCTGGCGCAGCCACTTTCTGTGTAAGGTAAGGCAACGTAATTAACTTACAGCCATGATTTAGCCCTTTTAAATGAGCTCTCTCTTTTTTCTTAATTATTCCACCTGCTTTGACACTGTGGTTAACGTCCCGCTTCTCCTCCGAGGGTTCCTCTCCGGGGACTCCCGGGTGTCTGACGGTTAAAGCGACTTGGGTTGTCAGCGCGTTCCTTTAATGAACATGTTCATTCACCCTGCTAGCACACCCACTGCAGTCCAGCAGCCCTCTAGACGTCTGTAACGGGGCGAACGCTGAGACCTTTATGAAGCACAGAGGGAAAACGCTCAATCGATTCCTTTACGTCACTGTATACTGCATTCTCAGCAGCGGCCTCGTGTGATGTAGGTCTCCATTTCTCCCTACAATGACAGGAAATTCTCATGCGTTTCTGTGCAATTAAAACAACGGACAAACATCCAGCTGTTTACAAATCCAGCCGTCTTCAGACTTCAGAAACGAGCAGGCCACTCTAAACCATCAATACCACATCAGCACAAGCATCACACAAATCTGAATTCAGATGCAGAGGAATTTTCCAAACTTATAATTAAGCAGATGTGCGAATGGTAATTAATCATGATTACTTTAATTACGCATTGTTTTCTCAATAATGAGGACGAAGCTGTGGACGGCTGCGGCACACGGTGTTCTTTCTTCCAGCCGCTGACGGCTCAGTCACACCAATCCTGCCGCCGCTGCGGTGGATATTAAAAACGTCAATCTTTCTCATGCAAATAACTTTGCCTCATTTTCAGTTGGTGAACTTACAGAAATGATTTTTCTCACTCCTTCTTTGAAGTGAATTTTTCTTCTCGTGAAGAAAATGATGCGATATGATCTTTAATTAAGAGATAGAGTAAATGTCCCTCTCGCTGCGGCATGAAGAACTGTGTTGTTTCTGAAGAGACACCACTCGAGTCGAGAGTTTATAGTGCAAATCAAAAAGAAGCACTTGATTGTTTTAATTGAATGAATATGCATGAATGTCACTGTCTGTGCCGCAACAAAACACAAAGACGTCAGATAACAGACGACTTCAACTCCACAAATCTGCAAGAAAGATGTTTGCAGGAGATTATAAACGTTTGGGTTGCTCAGAGGGAAACTCTCTCTCTCTCTCTCTCTCTCTCTCTCTCTCTCTCTCTCTCTCTCTCTCTCTCTCTCTCTCTCTCTCTCTCTCTCTCTCTCTCTCTCTCGTTTTTATCTTGAAATCTCAGCTGGCCAATCAGATGTGGGCCTCACACATTAGCCATCTGTTCTCTTCAGTAGAACATTAAAGTGAACACTGACACGTTCAGTTCTGCCCTTGACAAACTTCACTCGCTGAAACAAACGCTGCAGTGATGGAGGATCTGAACAAACACCTGGCACATCAGAAGACCGCGGTCGCTCTCATTAACTCAACAAGAGCTGAGAAAAGATTTATGCTCGTTTAGTTTGCCAGTGAATGAATGAATCTTTTTAATGGTGGTTAAATGTTTATCGAACGTGGAATAATCATAAATGAGACCATTAAAAGTGTGTCCATACAGACGGACAACAGGAGGAGTGATGGAGAGATATACATGTGAGGGACGCTGTCGTCATGTGGAGCGGCGGACTGATGCACACACAGGGCTAACGCTCAGAGACGGGCACTGCCAGCCTGTCCACCTGCTCAAACAGGTCAGTTTGTTATAGCGGCACATTCAGGGCACACGGCCAGAGACCCGTTCACAACAACAACACATGCTGAGACAGAGAGAGACTGACACAAACATAAAACATATTCATGATGAGAAATTAAATTTGAACTCAAATGTTGTTCAACCCTAAAAACAACTACAACAAATGGCATCACTTAACCCTTGTGCGTTCAAAAAAAAAAGTTACACATAGATGCAAAATGGACAAAAATGTCCATGCCAAAAAACTGTCATAGAAATATGATTTATTAATATTTTTTTCCACTTTCACTGATGTCAATTTTTTAACCAGCATCTGTTCTATCCATAGATATCAAACATTCATAAATTTTAAGAACTGTAACCCTTTAAATGCTGGTTTGTTTACATAATGCCAAAGGTATTTTTTATGAAAAAATTAAAAATTGTAGTTTATTTTTATAAACTAAATGCTAAGCAGAATTTTTTTTCTTTGTGTATTAGATTCTTGGGTGTGTCAATGAAAAACAACAAATTTAATTTTGAGGCATTTATATTTTTTATGTAGTGTCAGATTTTTAAAAAAAACTAACACTTAGGCCCATAATGGACAAAAATGTCCATGCCAAAAAACTGTCATAGAAATATGATTTATTAATATTTTTTTCCACTTTCACTCACTCTTATTTTTTTATCAACATCTCTTCTATTCATAATTACCAAACATTCATTCATTTTCAGAATTTTAACACTTAACAAATCTGTTTCTTCACATAACGCCACTGTTTTTTTCTATACAAATAATAATCATGAGTAACTGCCGAGTTATCTCGCAATCCTCTCTTCATCTCGCGAACAATGAAATGATCAACCCCTCAAGCACCACATATTTATAGGTTTGGCTGTGAGAACACCTGTGTGAACTCAAACTTTGTATAAAATCTATCACACTAAACAATCAGCATTTTCTTGTGGTGAAAACTAAAATAATGTGTTTAGGGGCTTCTAAACTTCTGCTTCAAATTCAAGCACACCTTTTATCTCTGTACAAAAACAATAACAAGTGAAAAAGTGCAATCAAGGGTTAAGATGCATGTTTGGGTGAAAAAGAAAAACCTCAAAGCTAACCTTTAACCTTCTTTGACCTTTTTCATAGATTTCACATGGCCCTATGACCCTGCCAAGGGTGGGACTCATACATGGAGTGGGATTTTTGATTGCCAGTAGAATATCATTTCTTTCAAACTAATTACACACATTAAATTTTCAGTAAACACATGCAAACTACACTCTGACATCCTTACCAACACAACACAATTACAGCTGCATTATTTTTACAATTGACTCTATAATGTGCATGAGTGGAAAACACAAATAAAGCGAGTATTTCTTTTATATGCCAAATTTGAAAATATGGCACAATCTAGTAAAAAATGGTAAAAATGTAAAATTTGAAGCCTTGCCGATATAATGAATGCCTATTTGTAAATATTGTATCATTTTAAAGTCAAACGGCCCTGGGTTAAAAAATTGCAGTTTTTAATGGGTTTCAATGAGGACATTTTTGTCCTTAAGGTCCTAAGTATATATATTTATGTCCTTAATATGTCCTAAGATCCGGAGTATTTTTTGTACGGAGGGTAAAATTGATTTTTTGAAGGAAATGAGGGTAAAATATTAAAATTCCAATAAAAATAAACACCTGAGCCAAAATTCATGTAGTTGGCATTAACAAAGGCACACTTATAACACAAAACAAAACTGAAATGTCCATAAGGATGCACAAGGGTTAAACAATTTAAATGAAGACAAAATCCTCTCCAAAAACAAGCGACCATGAAACGGACGCTTACACCGATAGACATGATGATTCACTGGAGAGATCTACTTTATTCTACACACATTCTCTCTTCTCCTCTTTAGGATATTTAGGATTAAATGTTTTGCCTTTTTTCAATACTACACTCTAATTGTCATGGCAATAAAGCTGAATTGAAATAAAAGATTGAGTGTGTGTGGGTGAGTGAGGTGTACAGATTGCCCATATTTACATATTCCCTTTAGCAAAAAGCACAAAACGTCCAGAAAATCTGTCCCACCAACCGCAGCACGACTGTGAGTCTTCATGAATAACAGCGCACGCGTTTCCTTCTGGAGCATCAGTGAATGTTTGAACCTTTTTTAACAGTTGTGCTCGAGTCCCTCAGTTGTCCTCAGTGTGAAAAGATGGATCTCAAAATCACTGCTGGAAAGGGTTCAAATATCCATAAGATGCTGGAAAACTGAAGAATCTGCAGGACCTGGAGGATTTTTCTGAAGAACAGAGCTCAGTTTAACTGCTCAGAACAAACAAGAGACTCAAGAACATCCATTACAAAACAAACAAACATTTGTGGATCATCAGGTAACAACACACAGTATTAAGGGTACACCCCATCTTTATAAGTTCAGTTTATAAGTTTATATATATATCAACCACCAGCTGTTCAACTAAGACTTTTGCACAGTACTATATATATATATATATTATACACAACAAACAAATAAATAATGTATAATAAGTGAACTGAACCTCCATCAGAAGAACTAATGGCATTGGTAATATCCATTAATAAAATAATAAAAACACAGGGACAGGGGTGGAGCGGAAGCCGGCGCTCATATGTGATCGCACAGGTCAGTGAGAGCTGGGGAAACAGGAAGGAAAATGATAGTGTCACGGCTCCAGCAGCTGTCATGTGGCAGAGGGGCCGTGAAGGTGAAAATTACAGCCTGCTGGGGCTGAAGATGCCACACAGAAATGATTACACCTAATGTAACCTGCCGCTCTCATTAAGAGACAGAAACAGTCCTATGGATCCTTCTGGGCTCGTGTATCTGACCCTGTATGACATGCAAACCCTGTTGTGTCCAGACGGGAGAATGTGTCTCTGTCACATGACGCAGCTTTGGTCTGAATTATTCATACAGCCGCTCTCAGTCTATACAGACATGAAGAAGAGCCCTGCTCCGTCTGTCCTGACCTTTCCACACCTGCAATATGCTCCCGAAAAAAAAGTTGAGTGGGGGGTTTTACAGTCTGGAGCGTTTCTTTTTTAAGTTTAGCTTGTCCTGAGAAAAACTCACACACAAATAAGCCAAATAAGACTTATTTCCTTTGGAAAAACAAAGGGAAGGAAGAACGAGGTCTGTTCCACTTGCCATTGAAACAATGTGCTATTAAAACTACAGGAAAGTGTTCAATTATATAGAGATGATGTGTTTACTGACAGCTCGAGACTCAAGCTCTGCCTGAGAGCCAATTACTCCATCTTGGAAAAAACAGAGCTAAAGTCTGGGCAGGTCTGGAGCATAAAAATAAAGCACTTCCTCTCTTCTCTCACGTCAGATTCTTTCTTCAGAGATGTACCGCTGAAATTCATAAATAAACCAACAGCTTGAAAACATAAAATATGCCTGACATATCTTGACATTATCATTCATTGTGTGCATCTTATTTTGATGAGAGGTTATTGCCTGTAGTTTCTAAATGAAACTCTAGTGGCAGTAGAGCAGACTAAACCATCAGTAAATGATGTTCTGGAAAATCAAAATCAAGGTCACTGAATGATTCTTTCAAATGTTTGAAGTTGAAAGGATGTCTGATAGTGTTAAGGGGTGGATGTGAAGATGGAAACACTGAGTGATTCCCAAATGAATGTTAAAAAAGGCAGAAAAACTGTTGGTGTGAAAACAAAGTGTTTTTGAGTTTCATTAACAGCAGTTTAACACCCTGAACGCTGAGGCACAAATTGGGTGATAATTTGCCAGAGAGACGCATTAATTGATGATGTGTGATCGTCATTACAGATCCCAGATGTATGAATTCATGAGACAGCTGACATTTATACATACTCCATTATCACTTATCGTTCGCAGGAGAGAAAGAAATGAAAACAATGAATGTGTTCTGCACATATGGACACATACTGAGCTCAAAGAATGTGTGAATATTATCACACAACACGTATGTAATGCTGGCTGCAATCTAGACAGTCAGACTCCACCTTGAACCACACCTCTAGCTCCACCCTTAAACACACCCCAAACAACACCTCTAGTTCCACCCTTAAACACACCCCAAACCACACCACTAGCTCCAGCCTTAAACACACCCCAAACCACACCTCTAGCTCCACCCTTAAACACACCCCAAACCACACCTATAGCTCCACCCTTAAACACACCCCAAAGCACACCTATAGCTCCACCCTTAAACACACCCCAAACCAAACCTATAGCTCCACCCTTAAACACACCCCAAACCACACCTCTAGCTCCACTCCTAGCCACACCCCAAACCACACCTCTAGCTCCACTCCTAGCCACACCCCAAACCACACCTCTAGCTCCACCCTTAAACACACCCCAAACCACACCTATAGCTCCACCCTTAAACACACCCCAAACCACACCACTAGCTCCAGCCTTAAACACACCCCAAACCACACCACTAGCTCCAGCCTTAAACACACCCCAAACCACACCTCTAGCTCCACCCTTAAACACACCCCAAACCACACCTATAGCTCCACCCTTAAACACACCCCAAAGCACACCTATAGCTCCACCCTTAAACACACCCCAAACCACACCTATAGCTCCACCCTTAAACACACCCCAAACCACACCTATAGCTCCACCCTTAAACACACCCCAAACCACACCTCTAGCTCCACTCCTAGCCACACCCCAAACCACACCTCTAGCTCTACCCTTAAACACACCCCAAACCACACCTCAAGCTCCACCCTTAAACACACCCCAAACCGCACCTCTAGCTCCAACCTTAAACACACCCCAAACCACACCTCTAGCTCCACCCTTAAACACACCCCAAACCACACCTCTAGTTCCACCCTTAAACACACCCCAAACCGCACCTCTAGCTCCACCCTTAAACACACCCCAAACCGCACCTCTAGCTCCACTCCTAGCCACACCCCAAACCACACCTCTAGCTCCACCCTTAAACACACCCCAAACCGCACCTCTAGCTCCACCCTTAAACACACCCCAAACCACACCTCTAGCTCCACTCCTAGCCACACCCCAAACCACACCTCTAGCTCCACCCTTAAACACACCCCAAACCGCACCTCTAGCTCCACCCTTAAACACACCCCAAACCGCACCTCTAGCTCCACCCTTAAACACACCCCAAACCACACCTCTAGCTCCACCCTTGAACACACCCCAATCACAGCTGACCTCAGCATTCTGAAAGCTCATTTCAAAGAAAATTGAATGGAAGCCACTAGACTCACCATCACACACTCAGATTGTCATTCATGGAGAAAATGGAACATGTTAACAGCCATTAATGGCTGAAAGGATGGAAACATGCATTCATGTGGCCCTGCAGCTCTTTAAAACAGGTCAGAGAACACACTACACCTCCTTTGGACAGCTGTTAGCAAAGATATTAATTTCACACAGCAATGAAAGTGCAGCTAGAATAAAGAAAACATCAAACAGCCTTTTATTCACTGCCTCATTTTTAAGACGTGCCGAGTGCTTTCCTTGAGAGGAGGATTAAAAATGAGAAAGAGGGAGAGAAATGTGGAGGGGATAGCAGTCATGTGCAGTTTCATATATAAAACCTAAATGAATACACCTGATTTATTAAGCTCAAGCAAGCTGAGTGGAGACAGGCGGACACACCATCACCTTCACACCGACGACATGTCCAGAGGGTCGAACCCCAATCTAGTCCACACAATCCTGGACGTTCTGGTGTCCCAGTATGCCGACAGTGAGGTGTCTCATCCAACTACTATGAGAATAATTGTGTGGTATTAATGTATTGGTCACAGGTCAGGATGAACACGATGGTTTCGGGTCTAATTAGTCTGATTCAAGTTGGATTGAAAACAGTTTTGCTTATCAGAAAAATCACAACACATTTCTGCTCTTTTGTTTGAATTGTAGCTCCATGCATCAATGCATGCTGGTATACTAGAGAAAAAAACTCAGACAGAGACACTGTCAGTCACAGGAACTAGCAGAACTAGGAAAATGTGTCATCAAAAACAGAAAAAGCAGGATGTGAGAGCTGAGAGCAGCTTACTGTACCAGAACCACTGAAAGCCTCCTCAGAGCAGCCCTGAATGCTGCGACAGACAGAACAACATCCACAACCACTGAGGAGTGTGAAGTGTCTTCATGCCTGTGGACTGTCCTGTGATTGTCAGGACTCTTTACTGTAAATGAACACTGTACTCAGCCTACAAACACAATACATTTACAGTAAAACATTCATAAATCAAGTCTTTTCCAAACCCTAGAAGTCTCAATGTCCACTGACCTTAACGAATCCTATGAATCACCACACTAACAGCACTTGTCTCCAGAAGCATACGATAATATGCTAATATTATATGATAATATGTTGATAAATAAATCACTATCATGAGCACAATAATAGAAAGAAAAATGGTTTACGTCCAAATGTTGGCTCAGTATTGGCTGAAGTTGATCACGTGATCAGCACGACGCATGCGTGTGACGCTGACGCAGGAGTCGGCCAATAATGAGTCGTTCTGACGGAGAACCTGGAAGAGCTGGACGTGAACACCGAATGAGAATGACAGAAGAGATTGTTGAATAAAGTTATTTTTGTTGTGTTCTGGTCTCTTGATCCACTGCATCACGTCGACTGTTTTAACCATGTCTTTACTTCCTTTCTGGACCTTGAAAGTGTTGATTATATTGATCTATGGAGTCATAAACCTCATCAAAAATATCTTCATTTGTGTCTGAAGATGAACGAAGGTGTGGAACCACATGAGGAATTCATGACAGAAATCTCATTTTTGGGTGAACTAAACCATTAAAGTGCAAAAATACGTAAAGTCAAGAAGTGAACTGAAATCATGTTTCTCTTTTTGACATGCAGTTCTAAAAATTAATTGTTAATTCATATGTTGATATTCCCAGTTTGGGAAACAAGCAGTTTAGTCATCATGACAGCAGACAGAATATCTCATGTTATATGGGAGTCTTAGAAAGGTTGACAAGCACCACTTTAAGGCCACATGGTTGTTCTGCACAAGTGAAGGCAGGCTATTCGCTGGTCAACCCGACCGTCAATATCATGCGCAAATCTCTGTATGAATCTCTTTGACCTGAATATGGTTCTGAGAATCCTGAACTTATCTCCCTTGCACTCCATCAAGATGGAAGATCCTGTGTAATTAATGAAGAACACTTTAAAACAGCCCTTCATTTGGCCAGGCCTCGCTAATGAGTTCTAAAAATAACCACATTAGACATTCTCCTCCACGCTGGCCGCGGCCTCGCCGCTCATTTATTTAAAACTACTCTGAGCTTAGAGGAAAAGTGCCTCCTCATCACAAAGCCCTGACACACATCAGGACGACAGGCGCTGCACAAGGTCTCAACTTTTCTTTTAGTTTCCCCTCAAAATGAGTTTCTATCTCCTGCAGGCTCCTTGTGTCTTCAGACCACTCATCACTTTTTGTCCATTTAGAAGATTCTGGATAAACAACATAAATGTTCAAATAGTTCTTGAAAATCCCGTTACTCGTAATGGTTCTTCCACATCCCATCATCACAAGGCCTTTCTCTAGCATGATCCTCAAACTATACACTTGCTTAATCTAGAATAATCTTCAAGCAGGCTCTCAGACTCATGTGTGTTTGTGTGTTTGTGATGTCAAACATGAATGTGAGACGTGTAGTTGGTGTGTTTGATCAAAGGGAAAAAGAAATCTCGTCTGACATCAAACACTGACAGTGAAGATCTTAGAGAGCATGTAAATATCCACACGTGAGTGTGTGTGTTTGTGTGTGTGAGTGTGTGTGTGTGAGTATGTGTGTGTGTGTGAGTGTGTGTGTGTGTGTGTGTGTGTACTTGTTTTCCTTACATTGTTTTCCTTACAACGTAAGTAAAACCAGTAAATCTTGACATTGTGGGGACCTTTTGTTGGTCCCCACTAGGAAACAAGCTTATAAATCATACAGAATGATCTTTTTTGAAAATCTAAACTAGCAGAACATTTTCTGTGAGGGTTAAGTTTAGGGGGGGGGGGGGGACAGAATGTACAGTTTGTACAGTATAAAAACCATTACGCCTATGGAAAGTCCCCACAAAACACATAAACACAACATGAGTGAGTGAGTGTGTGTGTGTGCGTGTGTGTGTGTGTGCGTGTGTGTGTGAGTGTGAGTGAGTGTGTGTGTGCGTGTGCGTGCGTGTGTGTGTGAGTGTGAGTGTGTGTGAGTGTGTGTGTATGTGTGCGTGTGTGTGCGTGTGTGTGAGTGAGTGTGAATGAGTGTGTGTGAGTGTGTGCGTG
Source organism: Zacco platypus (assembly GCA_038088235.1). Classification (NCBI taxonomy): domain Eukaryota; kingdom Metazoa; phylum Chordata; class Actinopteri; order Cypriniformes; family Xenocyprididae; genus Zacco; species Zacco platypus. Next base: position 84,434 of record CM076064.1, read on the forward strand.
TGTGTGTGAGAGTGTGTGTGAGTGAGTGTGAGTGAGTGTGTGTGTGTGTGTGTGTGTGCGTGTATGTGAGTGTGTGTGAGTGTGTGCGTGTGTGTGTGAGAGTGTGTGTGAGTGAGTGTGTGCGTGTGTGTGTGTGTGTGAGTGTGTGTGAGGGAGACAGAGGCAGGCCACGGGTGGTTCAGTATAAAATAATCTGATCAGCACCTCGTGAAACTCGATCACTAAGTTTATGCAAATTCTTGTGAAAAGGTTGTCAAGTCATTTTTATTTTTATAGCACTTTTTACAATACAGATTGTTTCAAAGCAGCTTTACAATGATCAAGAGGAAAATAATGACTCCTATGCTCATATCCATGTGTTGTGATCGAGTTGATTTCTCCAAGTTTAACAGGTGAATTCTGTGGAAGAATGTGAACATGCTCTTTAAAATTTCAGTCAGTCTAGTGCACTATGTTTGACAATGCCACATAAATGCTTTAGTCCCACTCAAATCGTATCAGTGTGATTTTTGAGAATAGTTGTAGCTCACAGTATATTCAGCACATACAGTTCATCCAAAGCCAGTATACACACGACATGTTAATCAGACCGCAACTGGTGCATTTAATCCTTCAAATATTCATTTAGGCATCATGTCACGCGTACTTGTATAGAGAGACGTTGACTGCAGCTAAAGTGCATAAAGCCTGTTGTATCTTCATGTAAACGTACTGATGAGACGACAGAGACATGTGGAGTGGTGTTGTATATGAAGAGGGTCGCCGGCATTTAACCCTGTAAAGAGAGCTGCTGCTGGATGAGCGTCTCCATCAGTAATGTATTTATGAAAATGAGCCACATGACAGATTGCTGGCATTGATCACATGGCCATCCATCATTCTGAACACTCTAACGCTCTCGCTCTCGCTCTCTCTCTTCTCACTTTAGCCGTATTTTTCTTCTCTCTGCATCAACCCTTCATTTGTTTCTCTCTCTTTTTCTACTGCAGCTGTTCTCCTCATTTCCCTCACTCTTCCTCCCTCCCTCTTTCTCATATGTAATATGGCAGTACAGGAACCATAAGGTGGGAATATCTCTCATTATTTTCCACTCTGTTGCTACGACAACAGCAGTTTGAGTGACAGATATGAAGTTCAGCTGACAGGTGACGCTGGGTGCCACAAACACCACAACGCACACTAATATCACACATAAAGTGAGCACTGAATCATCGAAGCTCATATTAGAAAAGCACAAGAGAAAAAAAATCATAATAAAATGTCGACATTAAATATTGATTTTTATGTGGGATGAGCTTCACTGTTCCTGGAGAGAGAGAGGATGGGGAAATATGTCTCTGCTCCGCCTGCACAAACACATTCAAATGCTTCAGCGTTCACTTTGGTTTCCTCCAAACCACTGCCTGAAATAGAGCTGTGCTTTCCTCAGACCGCTGATCTTAATTTTACTCAATTAAGCCCCCAATGTGACAATCAGCAGAGCTCAGAGTGACCCGCAGACAGAGCTCAGCCGCTGCTGTGTACTCAGATGTTTACCTGCACACGACGAGCCGGATCTTTCTTCCAGCTTTCCGGTGTGACGCGCGGTGCTGTTATATAACGGCTCATCTGAAGAGAATCCTCTCTGAGCTGCAGGATCTGCAGATCCATATTTCTCTGGCAAAATCCCAATAGTAACCCACTCACTTCCTAACGCATTATAAAATAATACCAAAACTGTATTATTATTATCACAAAGAGGAGAAATAAACAGATGCTGCAGCGTTTGAAGCACATAAAGGAGCATGAAGCTACATTTCTCAGGGAATATATAAAAGAGACGGGATTTCATACTGAACGATCAGTCACATGGAACTTATGGCTCAAAAAAAAAAACAATTGTGGAAGCAAGTGCCTCATTTACTTTCTGTAACTTCATCTGGACAAACACCTGCCTATCCTATCCTGTGACAGACTGATCAGGATCAGCGCATATGAATGAGAGATTTCCAATCCACTCCAGCTCCACACCGGCAGACAGAATCCCATTCCGAGCAGTTCTGGACACGAGTTTATACTCAATATCAGCACTGTCAGAATGATGCTTCCTAAACCAGATTAAAGTCAAGTCATCTTTATTTATATAGCGCTTTTTACAATGCAAATTGTGGCAAAGCAGCTTTACATTAATAAGAAAATGGTGTCATTGTCCAGCTTATTCTATATATTATTGATTCATTCCATGGCAAATATCAGTAGTTATTAGTCTAGTTAATTTATGTATATCAGCACTGGAGAAAACAGTGACGTAATCGTCCGGCTCAGCTCAGTTCACATACAACGACACCAATGCAGGCATATCAAAAACACTGCTGAATATCTAGCAAGTGTCCCCAACTTAAGCAAGCCAAAGGCAACAGCGGCAAGAACCAAAACTCCAACAAATGGAGAAAAAAACCTTGGGAGAAACCAGGCTTAGTCGGGGTCAGTTCTCCTCTGGCCAACAGTGAACACTTGTCCGATACTCAGGCAGAGTTACAGGTCATTAAACCCATTTGGAATCGCAACAGTCAAAATATTTAATCCAATTCCATCTAGTTTAAGACCTTTTTGATCACGCCGGTATGGGACGGTTGGTTGGGGCAACCAGAACTAAAGAGTTGTACAAATACGAATGCTCCTGATGAGAAAATAAAGAATACTGACCATGACAAAGTAACATGTTTGTTCTGTATGATGTTGAACTGCAGGTTCATGAAGTGTTCATACGGTAAAGAACTTAATGCGTAATTTAGAATACATAGTAAAGACATTGTGGACAATAAACTCGCAACTAGGAATGCACGATATACCAGACACCATATCGGAATCGGCCGATATATGTTGATTTTTAATATTATCGTTATCAGCCCGATAAAAAAAATTTGGCCAATATATTAAAGCCAATAAATATGGATTATTTCCTTCAGCTGAGACACTTCAGATGCTCACTGTTCAACATTATGGTTTTGAATTGCTTGAAATATGATTGAAAACACTTCAAAAAACTGAAAATACAGTTAAGTACAATTTACATTTACATTTAGTCATTTAGCAGACGCTTTTATCCAAAGCGACTTACAAGTGAGACAATATACAAGTACAATATACAGCACAAGTCTGTCATTAAGGCTACATGATATTATAAGCATTATAATTTTGTGATTGGGACATGGCTTTTAATGGCGAGACTTTTGATTTTGTAATCAGACTTTCATAAATGACATAAAAATGGAAATGAGAGTTTTGTGCTCCAATTGATAGAGAGTTTTTATGAAAGTCTGGAGGGAGTTCATCACATGCCTACAGATTTCCATCTCTTTCTATGAAAGAAAAATAAATCTATCTCTACCCTACATTCGGGGACATGTTTTAAGCACTTACTGTGAGACACACAAGGGCAAAATCCATGACACAAACTCAATAAGTATAATCATCTGTTTTCATTAGTCGGGCACCAGGACGAGGATCTTACGCTGACGTTCTATAGGAAGTAGATAAGCCATTTCTATAAGTGATGTATATTAATGAGTTGAATCTGGCTGTTTGGTAAACAGTGGATCCTCTTCGCTGAACAACAGTTCATGGGTCTGTGAACGCTGGACTCAACGAGCCGGCAAAAACTGCACATGATGTGCTTTCACCTTGTAATTTGCAGATTGCTGACAAAAAAAGTTCCAAATGCAGGACACTTCTGAATGTCTGTCAATGGAGAAAGATGTCTGTTGCCACAGATGGTGTAGTTACAGCATCTACCAGCAGGTGCTGAGCTGCTGCTCCCCGCCCGCTTTCCAGAAGAGGGCGGAGCCTGTATAGCTCGTGCTTTGGATACTCTGCCAAAAACTAAAACATCTGTTTGATTTTAATTATCATCACAACTGCAGTTCTTCATCATCATGAAAGTTTATTATCTCCATGCGTATTAAAGCCATATCAGACTAAACCTCTGAGCGCACAGAAAGCTGTCTGTCAGACGGCACATCACATGAACTGTGTTCTCTTTCATGTGTTGGGGCTCTTAAACCGTCAAATACACACAGTTCACATGAACACAGTTGGTTTTGTCTGTGAATGTAAACAGCAAGTAAAGAAATCGCATGTGTATATTAGATCTGTCTATTAAATATATAACTAATATATAATTCCTACTGCTGTATGTGCTGTTAATATGACTCAAATAACAAAAGAAAATCATAATCACTCACTGCTCTTGACTGAATAATCCAATCCGCTGCACTTGGGCAAAATGTCCATGACAAGCATCCATTGAAAATCATCCAACAGCACATTTTGTTCACAAAAGCATTAAATCCTTGAAATATTTATATATTGTCCGTTGTTTATGTCAGATTTCGCCTGAACGATCTGCTCTCCATCATCTTTTATTTACATTTAAACACTGATCAGCATCAGCAAACATAAACACGAGCCCGACCGAACATGCTTGACAGAAACAAACGTTGTTGCTTCTTGTTGAAGCTCAAACGTGCTGCGCAACATCGAGAATGAACCTCATTGCTTCAATCTTACCATAACTGATGTGTGCGCTGATGAAAGTTTATATGTAAAAATATAACGCGAGCAAGTCTCTACAGAAAATTTGGATTAAACCGCTCAATTCATATGAATTAGTTTTACGATCTCTATATGAACTCTATATGTCAAAGTGGTAGTTGTGTAGGTGTCAATGGAGAGACAGAAAAAATTCAGATTTTATTAAAAATATCTTCAAATCGTACGGGTTTGGAACGACATGAGGGAGAGTAAATGACAGAATTTTCATTATTTAACCAGAATTCAGAGTCAATCCTTTAACAAGCTGTTGAAATATTTCCGCATAATAGGTCATGGTTGGCAGATTTTTGAAAAAATGAACAAGAAAAAATGAACAATGCTGAGAATCATATGCTGTTCAAATATAAATATAAAGAAGATGAACATGTGCCTTCCTGAGAGAGCTCTGTCTTGACCAGCTGTTTCACTAACATCTCCTGACCACCGTCACACCAACAACGGCACAGTAGTTTCAACCAAACTACAGCACAAACTAAACACAAAAACCTCATTCATTGGTTAAAGTCAATGATTTCTGACCCAAAACAAAACAAAATGACAGACTATGAGTGCTGAGATCAACGTGAGCAGGTTCAGACTCTCTGGACACAAACACACAATACAGACAACATCACGGCAGAGTTTCGCTCCAGCCGTAATCAAACACTCCTGCCTGTAATTGTCAAGTAATCCTGAAGACTTTGGTGAGATTTTACAGGCATGTTTGATTAGGAATGGAGCTAAACTCAGCAGGACAGCGGCCCTCTATAGAGACGGCCAAACAGAGGAAAACATGGCTGCCACACAATTAAAACACCGTTTTATTTTCTTTCTTCATGTGTGTTTATTCTCTGTTTTCAATCCAATGCTTTAGCAATACACATGTACAATATTTGTCGTGCTAGTAAAGCACCATGAACTGAAACAGAGAGAGTGACTCAGGAACACGGGCTGCTCCTCACAGAACCTCCAGACGGGCCGCGAATGAAACGACAGCTGATAGCAGACTTGACCTGAGAGACCAGGACAGTGAAAGATGGAGCATCAACCTTTCGTTTCACCGTCTGCCACAGAACAGTTTCCTGCATTGGAACTGAACTGGGAACGCCTTATAAAAGCTGATTCAATAGGCAAACAGGATGCAAATCTGAATTTGTATACAGTAAAACACTGAATAAATTAAAGATCACTCCATTTCCCAGAATTCATCGGCTGCATGTCTGAATTACTCCAATTCAGCTTCCTGTGTGTCGTGGCCAATTCAAATTCTCACTTGAATCGGATTTTGCACAACCTTTTTAAAAACCCAAAACAGTAGGAAGGACGTGTGTGTCCTTTATCAGCCGAGCCTGAGAGGAAATGAAATTAACTGATCAGTGGACTTTTGAAGAGCAGCCAAGCTGACACTCGTAACGCCTTTTCCTGCTGTGCACGACCACTTCCTGTGCAGCTTCAGACTGAATGAAGGTCATGGCAGCCGTTGCGGACGGGCCTCAGCAATGCAGGATCAGATCTACGGCTGATTTCTCAAGCTGCCATCAAGACTGTAACCCCAACACACAAAACCCATCGAACACATTCATTCATTCCACATATACATCATTTCAGATCAGATCCAAACCATAGCACAGGTGTAACATTAATTAACATCTCAGAGAACAGCGGTGTCCGGTCCTGCTCCCGGAGGACCTCATCCCTGCAGAGTTTAGATCCAGCACACCTGGCTGGACGTGATCCTGAAGACCCTCTGCTGAACTCGAACCCTCCAGGAGCAGGACCGGACAGCCCTGGTGTAGAAGAACCTCTTACCTGTGACGGACAGATCAGTGGTCCTCCTCACCACAAAACTCCCAAACTGTAATTCACACGTGTAATTTCCAATGTCGTCTTCCCGCACATCTTTGATGGAGAGCACATCCGCCTTCCTGGCGATGCTCTGTCTCCACTGTTTCGGCCGGCATTCCTACATCCATAAACAGAGCCGGTGTTTAATGCAGCTGTGATCTCATTTCATTGGAATGACATGTTAATAAATAAGTGGGCGGCTTTCAATGCTGTCAACAGACTGCAGCATTACTGATTTCACACTTGACAGTGTTGTGACAACAGCTAGAATTTCATCTGTGAATTTCATCTGCAAAATGCCTGTCAGTCATTTATTTACTGCCTATTATTTTCCATGTAGATGAGCAGATGAGTTCATTATCAAAGCAGTGAACCATGAGAAGATGATGCATGAACTGAGCTGCAGTTAACCAGTCTTAATGTCAGCAAAGATGACAAAGATGAAGGGTTTTTAATTGTCAGTGATGGAACAGACACAACTCAACGATTTTAATGAAAACATACTGCATTATGAAAAACTAACACCACAAGATATTAAAAATGTTTTTAGAAGCAGGAAACGATTCAAAAGCTGTAAATGAAACATCTTTGCAAGCAGGTCAATAATCTCAATGTATATGTAGCCGGGTTATAAAAACTGATATAGATGTGATTCATTTAAAGAACCAGATCAAATGAGTCGTTTGTTGGAGAATCAGACTGCTCTCCTTCAAACTGTGCTGGATGAAGCCGTTTACTTTCATGCTAACTAAATTCAGTCATGTTTCTGCTCAAATGTCCACAAATGTGAAACAAACCGAAGAGTATTACAGTAAAAATAAATGACACCTAAACAAACGTGTTTGCACAATGGTGAATACAGTCCGTGATCGTACCTTGTACCAGGTGATCTCTGGGTCTTTTCCGGACTGTATGTAGTCATCTATGTCAGGACAGAGGATGTCTTTGCTCTTACTCAACTCGGCTTTCTCAAAGTACCTCATCTTGGAGTTGTAACAGAGACCCGAGTTGTTCTCAGCCACCGTGAGCGACATCGACACTTTCATACAGTACGTGGAGTTCCTGCAAAACACACAAAACCAACTTCATCAACAAGCTTCACACTGTACACAGGCATTTCAGTCACAATGGAAAAAGGATTCAAATGTTTGTTCTTTCGTTTCTATCAGAGGAGAGAGGCGAGTGTAACCTCGCAGAAATCCCCTTAATCATTGAGACGAGTCTTTACAGGACTAATGCAGGAAACGCTCAGTTAAAAGGGTCGGTCGTGTTTTCACATCATTCTCGGCAATTGTTTCTTTGCTTGTCTTCGGTACATCGGACATCTCAGATCAGCAGAAATGAGAGCAGAGAGCCAGCAGGCCATTTTTCAGGTTTGTTGAATGGCGCTCTCGGCGGACACCTCCTACTGCCACAATTGAATTTATTGGAAAACAACTCCCTGAACAGAAGAAACAACACAATGCAGAACGGAGAGAAGAAAGGACAAAAAGTGCTGACTCGAACGGTGAACGGAGACTATGAGAACCCAGAGAATGAAATCTAAAGCTTAACATCCCTCCACGACACGTTATCCCCACTTCCGGTTTTAAAATAGGCTCTTGTAATTAGTCTGCGGTATGTTTCTCTGGTGAAATAACACAACACTGTTCCTGTAGCACGAAACACAGCTCTCCTTTATATACTGGACATCGGAAGACAAGTGGACAAAATCAGAGTCTACAAACACAATGAGTCACAATGATTAATGAAATGTGAGCGTGATCAGTCTGAAAACATCACGCAGGAGGCCGGGGACCAGAGGGCCTCAGCATGACTTAAAGTGATTTAAATTGAGATGTTATGTTTAAATAAACTTAATTAGAGTGCTAAAAAACAATCATCCAATCAAGGTGTGAATCGGATGAAACCACTGTCGCAGGCGCACGCATCGGCTACAGCCCTGCCTATGCCATTAAAGGTTCTGTCAGCTTAAGTGGGGAATTTTTACGAGGCAGAGATGCAAATTCAACATGACGTGAGATTATCAGACAGATGGACACACCTGTGCAAATGAGTTCCCTCGAGTGTAGCGCTGTTCAATATTCTGACCCGCTCTGATACGGGAAACGAACGGTTGTGTCTGAGAACGGATGAGTGATTGATGGACAACACAGTCTTTATCCTCTACACCTCTCTAAACATCTCGTTGTGAAACAGAAGGGCTGGAGCCAAACGGGCCTGTGTGAGTGTGTGTGTGTGTGTGTGTGTGTGTGCGTGTGTGTGTGTGAGTGTGAGTGTGTGTGTGTGTGTGTCTGTGTGCGTCTGTGTGTGTGTGTGTGTAACGACTCGGCCTGAATGAAGAAAATGACAGGAATAACACAAATTAACTAATCTTTTTAGAGCTTAGAAACTCAGCTTTTTAAAGCATCCAACCATTTTGTTCAACTGTTTGAGTGCTGAGTCATCCCGCAGGTGCCACCTGGCTACAAAAAAATTATTAATCATATTTTTCAAAACTACTGCTTTGAACAACACAAAATAGGTGTCATTTGAAATCTTAGAATATGAACTTTATAATGAATGTAGCCTGTACTATGTACTGCAATGTGTCAAAAACAGCACGTTTTTGTCCTTGACGAGACATATGTAAATAATATAATCGTAACTTCATGAAACTTGCTCCGATTGTGGAAATCATTATTTACAGCAGATTTTTATGATTAAAATGAGTCGAATCAGGAGATACTCCTCATGGAGGAATGATTTTAAAAATACCCATTAGGGGGCGTCAGGGCTGAACAAAAAGACTATCTTGGTTCCAAATGTTGTAACTTTTGATTACATCATGCTACCACCACAAAATTTGATCCAGATCCAGCTCACATATAGGGGAACATTGCCAAAAAAGAATAATCCCGCTACTTTATTTCCTTCATGAGATATTGCATGTCAAATTAGAAAGACATGTAAAATTTCTCTTGAACACACTCTCTTTTTTGGCTTTTATTAGCAGTTTCTCTGCATGAAATTTATTTTTTGTTTTAATTTAAACATTTAAAAGGATTTCTTTCAAATACCAACCTTTTAACTCTCATTGCTATAGTATTTGAGGCTTTACTTTTTTTGTTCATTTGAAGCTCATTTGAACATAAGGTAAGAATATCACTGAATCCACTAAGAATTGGGTCAGTTTATAATTAATGGAGCTTTGACTAAACGTATGATCATGTTTGATTCATTGTTGAAAGTATTAAGGACCTTAGAGGAGAATTTTTCATGGTTAATTAGTGTGATGAAGGCAGCTGTTACGTGGGAATAGGGAAGCTTGCATTGGTTAAATCATTAATATTGCCTCTGAACGCCTGCGGATCGCACGGATAACTTCCCTCTTTTAACATGGTGTCCTAATCAGGTGTGATGCAGCAAGCGATTCGTCTGTCACAGGACTGTGAAAAACTAAGCGTAACGTGACAATCACTAAACACAGCCAATCAGAGTGTAGATTTACGGCTTGAAGCTGGTTAGGATATGTGCAAAGTTCAGCAGTACAGACTGGTATAATGCCCGAACTTTAGTCACTCAACTTTTAGAAATACACCAGCGCATAAATCAAAGACACAACCTCACATTCTCAAGTGATGGAGACAGTAACTCACAGCTAGCTGCTCCGATCAAGATTTAATGTCTAACACAGATCATATTTTCAAATGGTCATTCTGGATGATGCCAAAAAGCCAGATGTATTTTTAGCTCCACCAGTGCCACATTCAGCAGCGTTTCACATCTGTAGTTCATTTTTCTACAAAAACACAGAGAACTGAGCATTCTTGGGGAAAATGTTCATGAACTCCGGCTGCACCAGCAGCGCCGGATATCATGGGAAACGCTGTCCCTTGAGTGACGTCTGTCTAAAGATGTGCTGCGGCCGGTGGTTGTTCGCTACAGCGTTTCTTTAAATCACTATTTTATGAGCGCTGTTTTATTTATGACCCAGAGGAAGGTCAGGCTCTGCTGGGAGTGGAGAAGACACAACTCGGACTGCCGCATAACTCATGTGTCACAGCGCCGAGGCCGGCTGATTAACTGTGAGCTGGGGCCAGTGTTTACCCATAATGCCTCCTTCGGCTTGCCTCTCCGGTCTGCCAATATCGTTCCGCTCTGGACTCCGTGTGAAGTTAGAGCCTGCTCTCGCTCTATAACTCCACGCCACACGAACACATCAACACCCGCTTCTCTGTCTTGCTTTCTAATGCTTTTTTCTGACTTTTCAACTTTATTAACAATTCAAATGTTCAGGTGACTGTTTAAACTAATGCAATTTATGAATTCCACTGCCACAATAAACCAGGAGTATATATGTAACGCCGCCTGTTCGAACCCTTGTCCGTTCACATGGGATTGGGGCACTCTAATGACCTCTAGAGTACCTCTTGAGATCAGGGGAGTGAGGTTCACACAGCTCTTACCGGCCTACGTCCGTTACATCTTCGATGACCAACTGACCTTCAGAGACCACATCTCAAAGACGGCGTGGTCATGCAGATTTGCACTTCACAACATCAGGAAAATCCGGCCCTTCCTGACTGAGCACGCAACACAACTGCTTGTCCAGGCCCTGGTCATTTCAAGGCTTGATTACTGCAATGCTCTTCTGGCTGGACTGCCGTCAAGTGCAATCAAACCTCTTCAAATGATCCAGAACGCTGCTGCACGTCTTGTCTTCAACGAGCCTAAGAGAGCCCACGTCACGCCCCTCTTCATCTCTTTGCACTGGCTACCCCTCGCTGCTCGCATCAAGTTCAAGGCGCTGATGCTTGCTTACAGATCCACCACAGGCTCTACACCTCCTACCTCCACACACTGCTACAACACTACGTCCCCACCAGAAGACTGCGATCACTAAAGGAGCAAAGTCACAGAGAGGCACAAAATCACTCTCCAGAACATTCTCCTTCACTGCTCCCTGCTGGTGGAGTGATCTCCCTACTTTCATCAGGAACGCAGAATCCCTGGCAATATTCAAGAGACAGCTGAAAACTCATCTCTTCCGTGAACACTTGATCCCCTCATAAAAAAAAATAAATAAAAAAAACCCCTATCCTTCCCTTTTCCCTTCCTTCTCTAGCTTATGGTACTGAGCAATGTATGAAACTTCCTGTGTCTATTTGCCAATTCATGAAGAATCGCTTGTTTTTTTTCCTCACTTGTAAGTCGCTTTGGATAAAAGCGTCTGCTAAATGACTAAATGTAAATGTAAATGTACATGTATATAGTGCAGGAGTCATGTGATATGGTTTTAGACGAGGTCTGCTGGAGAAGAGTGAGGTGCTACGCTTGTCTAGTGATTGACAGAATTAGATGAACCCATTCCTCCTGAAATTTCATTTAAACTCCGCTGAAATTCTCCTTCATCATTCGCTACAGTGTTTCGCTTCAGATCAAAGGCTGTTTCAGTTCAGAGAGAGACTCCAACATCTTCTTCTCCTAATGAGGGAACCTAATGAGCCATTTTCAGGAAACGGCCTTTACCTGCGAGGTTAATGACGTATTACGGCATGTGAATGAACGGTGCGTTTCCCTGTTTCCGGTGGACTGAACTCAATGAGCATACACGTCCTGTTCTCAAACCACATCCATGTTGGAGTAACCGGCGCTTGAATCTGTCACTGAGTCCAGAGACGTGACCTGAATAAGAATCCTCATTATTGAACTTACATAAATCATAAACCGTAAAGGTGTAGCATCAGAAAAAGTTGAATGAAAGCATCAGGAGGTGCTTTGATATGATCTCAAATGTGCTTTACTCACAGCTGTCATTTGTTTAGATGAATCTCTGTATTAAGACACCCACATTCTCTCTGTCTGTCTAACAGGACGGATGGATGAGGTCTTATGGATTGAGTTAGTGTTGGTCCTGATGACTGTAAATGAATGTGACCATCAGCCCAAATCAAATCCTCATTATACAGCAACAGATTTCAATGAGAGCGAGACCACAATTCAGAAAGCCAGTCTTTTAACAGCCTACAGTAAAAGTTCTCAATCCTGCCTCTTTAGATTCACCTTCAATCCTTCATATTTCAAAACTGAATCAGCTGTTCTCCCAATATGAGTGTTTCTCGACTCTGGCTCTTGAGGTGGACTTTCCGGCAGAGTTCAGCTCCAACCTCCATCAAACTCTGTCTGTGACTTTCTAGTAATCCTGAAGATCCTGATCAGGGTTGGATCTGAACCACTGCCCTATATAGTGCACTGCATAGTGTCTGAATTCAAAGCAACCCACTTCATTCACTCTCATCTAATCAATGAATGTTATTGATGACATTATTAATGTTTTCTAGTCAGACAAGGATGCTGCGAGTAGATCTGCTCACTGCTAATTCACGTCTGATCCAGTCGTTCATCTGGCATTGGTGCTTTAGTTGTGATGCTGACTGATGAGTGCACTGCAGACGCGAGTGAAGATACACATGCAGATCAGCTTCAGGTAATCATTGGGCATGAGATCACACACACACACACACACATATATCACGTACCTCAACACGCATGAATAATGTCCCACGTCCTGTAATTCGGCCGGCCTGAACCAGATGGAGTCTTCCTCTTTACTCATCCGGCTCCCGTCGAATGAAATGGGCTCCTCGAAATCTCCGTGGCCGGTGCTTTTGTACCACATCAGACTGAGTCCAGCGCTCTGAGCGTGTGTGTAGTTTGCACGGATGTATCCATAAAACAAAGCGCATTTAATCCTCACAGGCTCCCCAAGCAGAACTTTGTATTTCAGGTAGTCCACAGACCAATCCGTACAGCCGTCCACTGCGGAGACAGAGAACATGGCGTTAGCAAAACTGACTGATGCTTGGCGTTTAATAGCACAACATGAGGCCTTCATACATGAAATAATGCAGACAGAGATCAGGGCCAGTGTGTGTGTGTGTGGATCACAGCTGCCTTATGCTCAAATACCCCCGCATGATCAGTCAACTGCTGCTCACACTTACACACACTCACACACTCACACAAACACGCACTCACAGACAGACACACACACACACACACTCACACACTCACACAAACACACACTCACACCAACACACACACACACTCACAGTCACACACTCACACAAACACACACTCACAGACACACACACACACTCACACAAACACACACACACACACACTCACACAAACACACACACACACAAACACACACTCACAGACAGACACACACACACACACACACTCACACACTCACACAAACACACACTCACAGACAGACACACACACACACACTCACACAAACACACACTCACACAAACACACACTCACACACTCACACAAACACACACTCACAGACACACACACACACTCACACAAACACACACTCACACAAACACACACTCACACACTCACACAAACACACACTCACAGACACACACACACACTCACACAAACACACACTCACACTCACACTCACACACTCACACACACAGACACACACTCAGCTGCTCAGCACCACATCTCTCCGTCACTGAACCTGCAGACTAACCCGTGCTGACACAGACTCCGGCATCATGTGTTACTGTGTGATTTGAAATGAAGATGTACAGGATGTTGTACAATGTTGAGATGATGACAAACCTACAGATCAGAAACACAGGACTGAAAAATGGCTCACTGAAAACAGCTGCACTTTTTAGAAACCCTGCCTTGTCTATGGCATCTCTGACATATTGGAGATTTACACAGAAAATAATTTAGGCCCGTCGTTCAGTTAGTACGGATCACGTCTCAATGGAAGTCAATGGAGACACTGAAGCCACAAGACCTGAACATTCGCTTTATCAAGAGACGATCATCGGTTACTGACCCGGCGCTCAGTGTACACAGTAGGGATAACAAACCACAACAGAATAGCAGGAGGAACGTGATGAAGCTGGAGAAACTCCAGCTTAAGAAACACTCAAACTGACAATTCAGGTCAAACCGCTCAAATAACATCATTTCTACTGAAGAATTTATGTAAGAGCTTGAATAAAAGTGCACATCTGCTTTTAAACGTGTGAAACACCTCACTGCGTTCAAAAACACACTGAATCAGCAAACAGTTTTCTGTGGCCGCTCGTCACATGTGCCGTTGATGAATTATAATGATAGATTGTTCACAACATCTCAAACGGATTGTGTGCCATTTCTAATGTTATCAGATAAGACTAGAGGAAACGTCCCAGCGGTTTTTGTCCAGCCTCTCTCCTCCTCCTCCTCGTTCTGTCTGTCTCAAACAGCTGCTGCAGACAGATGCTGAGAGCTCGACAGGCTCGGATAATTGTGTCTCCCTCAATGTTTTATTTACTAAAGAAACAGCACAGCAGCTAATTAACACAGAGAGAAGCGTGTCGCATTATTTATCCCTCACATTCTCTCTCTCTCTGAGTGCCAAATCCCCAAAATAAAACACGACGACTCATTTACCACTGAGGAAGTCAAAGTCGGTTGGACAGCAAGTGAAATCCAAATCCTATCTAATGTCTGTGAAGGAAGCAGTTCAGCTGGACGCGTGGACACTTATTCTGTGTGTTGTGTGTCATGAGTGAATCAGTGAAACGGAGGAATCCCTGCTGTTTTTGGCAGGAATCTTTCGGAGGGACGGAGGTGCCGGCAGTGCAGCTGGTGTCAGGTGACATTTACAAACACTGACAGTAAAAAAACCCACTTAAGTGTTACGTGTCTCTGTTGCTATGGCAACGAGAGGGGGCTGGTTGCCGTGGCAGCATGTATGGGGGGGTGTGACTAATTAAGGCTCATTGCAGCAGTATAAAGAACTCCATGATGCTTTTGCAGTGTGAATGATGGTTAAAACATGATCATCTCAGTTAATTATCCTGCTGTGTGTGTGTGTGTGTGTGTGTGTGTGTGTGTGTGTATGTGTGCTTGTTTTCATGATTTATGAGGACACAAATTTGTATAATGTCATGGGTATGACACTGGTATTACGCATTTCATGCGTCCTCATATTTCAAATAGCTTTAAAAACATACTAAACAACGTTTTAAAAGTTTTACATTTAAAAATGTAGCAGAACATTTTGTGTGATGGGTAGGTTTAGGGGAAGGGGGGGGCAGAATGTACAGTTTGTACAGTAGAAAAACCATTACACCTATGGAGTCACTAAGATAACAAAACAAACCTGTGTGTGAGTGTGTTTCTACACTGCTGTCTACACTGCTGTCTACACTGCTGTCTACACTGTTGTCTACACTGCTGTCTACACTGCTGTCTACACTGCTGCTGTCTACACTGCTGTCTACACTGCTGTCTACACTGCTGTCTACACTGCTGTCTACACTGCTGCTGACTACACTGCTGTCTACACTGCTGTCTACACTGCTGTCTACACTGCTGACTACACTGCTGTCTACACTGCTGTCTACACTGCTGTCTACACTGCTGCTGTCTACACTGCTGTCTACACTGCTGCTGTCTACACTGCTGTCTACACTGCTGACTACACTGCTGCTGTCTACACTGCTGTCTACACTGCTGACTACACTGCTGACTACACTGCTGTCTACACTGTTGTCTACACTGCTGACTACACTGCTGTCTACACTGTTGTCTACACTGCTGTCTACACTGCTGACTACACTGCTGTCTACACTGCTGTCTACACTGCTGCTGTCTACACTGCTGCTGTCTACACTGCTGTCTACACTGCTGCTGTCTACACTGCTGTCTACACTGCTGCTGTCTACACTGCTGTCTACACTGCTGCTGTCTACACTGCTGTCTACACTGCTGCTGTCTACACTGCTGCTGTCTACACTGTTGTCTACACTGCTGCTGTCTACACTGCTGCTGTCTACACTGCTGTCTACACTGCTGCTGTCTACACTGCTGCTGTCTACACTGCTGTCTACACTGCTGCTGTCTACACTGCTGCTGTCTACACTGCTGTCTACACTACTGCTGTCTACACTGCTGCTGTCTACACTGTTGTCTACACTGCTGACTACACTGCTGTCTACACTGCTGCTGTCTACACTGCTGTCTACACTACTGCTGTCTACACTGCTGCTGTCTACACTGCTGCTGTCTACACTGTTGTCTACACTGCTGCTGTCTACACTGCTGCTGTCTACACTGTTGTCTACACTGCTGCTGTCTACACTGCTGCTGTCTACACTGCTGTCTACACTGCTGCTGTCTACACTGCTGCTGTCTACACTGTTGTCTACACTGCTGCTGTCTACACTGTTGTCTACACTGCTGCTGTCTACACTGCTGCTGTCTACACTGTTGTCTACACTGCTGTTGTCTACACTGCTGTTGTCTACACTGCTGCTGTCTACACTGTTGTCTACACTGCTGCTGTCTACACTGTTGTCTACACTGCTGCTGTCTACACTGCTGCTGTCTACACTGCTGTCTACACTGCTGCTGTCTACACTGCTGCTGTCTACACTGTTGTCTACACTGCTGCTGTCTACACTGCTGCTGTCTACACTGCTGTCTATACTGCTGCTGTCTACACTGCTGCTGTCTACACTGTTGTCTACACTGCTGCTGTCTACACTGTTGTCTACACTGCTGCTGTCTACACTGCTGCTGTCTACACTGTTGTCTACACTGCTGTTGTCTACACTGCTGTTGTCTACACTGCTGCTGTCTACACTGCTGCTGTCTACACTGCTGCTGTCTACACTGTTGTCTACACTGCTGTTGTCTACACTGCTGCTGTCTACACTGCTGCTGTCTACACTGCTGTCTACACTGCTGCTGTCTACACTGCTGTCTACGACGCCACACAATATATTCCCGACAGTAAACTGATGCTTTTCTATTTCTGATGAACTTCATGTGCCGCTTCTGATGTGAAGAACAGATGCTTTTGAAACCGTCACATCCAGTGTGGACACGATGTAAAAATTTCATAAGTGCATTTCTTCAAAATTTCTTAAGAAGTTCTCAAATATTTACTCAAGAACATTTTTTCTTCTGAATAAAATAGTGTAATGCAACAAATTCAATCGTGACAAAAGTTAATTATATTTATCTATTTGTTTTAAGGGTGTTTATCTATTCAGAACAGCAAGAGTCTCACAATCATATTGTTTTGCTACAGGACATGAGAAGTGTTCGTTTGATGAATTAACTTCCTGAAAACCATTTGGCTAACTTGACCTGGAAGGAAAGACAAGAAACCTTCAGTTGGCAAGAGCTGCAGGAAACAGAGCAGATCACACTTTAACTCCTTAAACATCTTCCCTTTGTGGATTTAGTACAAAATGGAGGTTATCCTGACTTTAAGGTGTTATTTATGCTGATTTTTACAAATAAAATTAATACTTCTTTCATTTATCTTAAGAAAAAAGAAAAGAATATTTATCAGAAGTTCTTTTGGGAATACAAAATATTCTCCACTTTTTTATTCTGGATGATATTTCATGAATCCGGTCCCTAGTGTTGATCCAGAAAGAGCAGGACTAAAGCAAGAACCAGCTCATGAGAGGGCAGAAAATGGTCTCAGTGCCAGAATGTCAAACAAGATGGCGATTGTGGGTATTTTGCGATTATTATACAGTATGTCTGCTTCATAAAGTAAAAACTGATGACGTTTGTCTGGCAGATCACAGTCACTTCATGCACCGCATAAACGCTATGAAAA
>CM076064.1:107500-110000 GCA_038088235.1 Zacco platypus
TTAACTGATTTCTTGCACCCAAGGGAAAAACACATTAGACATTCTGACGTTTGTTCCTATAAATTAAAGCTCATAAATGAAACAATAACGTCGAGCTAATGATTGTGCGCTGGCCACCTGTCCGCGTCTCCGTCTGTCCGTCTGTCTGAGTTTTATATCAGGTGTAAAGGAACTGCAGGGCACTCTTGGAGATCAGCAATTTCTAGGAAACAGAAAGGGTAAATTCACATAAAACGTCGCAGGAGAGAGATTAACAATCGACGTGGTTCAAGTGTAACGAACAGCAATAAATAAGAGAAAATCAAATGGACTCAATCGTATTCCTCCCTGGATGAATGATCCCTGTCCAGGACCCAATATCAGGAGTGCCGTCTCGCTGTCAGGGACGCTTTATCTTCCTGTCACTGCCGCAGATATATTTTAAAGAGGATTGCCATATTTTCTTCTTCCTCCTCTCTCTTTCTCTTTATAACCTGGACTTCTATTTTGGCTCTAAATGCCTTTCTATCCTCAACGGCGGGAGGCTGAAATCTCCATTTCTAGGGTAAAAATTGAGCTGGAAAAGCAGCATTAGGTTTGAAGAATATAATCTTCTCTGAGTAACACGAGCTCGCATTTATAGTACTTTAAAACATACTCAGACAAAATGACACACATTTAAGGAAATAAAAGTACATGCTCATATAATCAGTCAGGAC
Source organism: Zacco platypus (assembly GCA_038088235.1). NCBI lineage: Eukaryota > Metazoa > Chordata > Actinopteri > Cypriniformes > Xenocyprididae > Zacco > Zacco platypus. The sequence continues at coordinate 108,199 of CM076064.1, forward strand.
ATACTGTCTGATGGCGGACTGGTGGGTTTTATTGTACAGAGATCAGTGGTTTTCATCTCTGCTTTGGAGAAAAGCATCTGTTAAATGAATAATGTCATAAATTTTCCTCCAGTCCCCAACAAACACCTGATTCAGAGACTCCAGGAGCTCGAATGAGTGTGTCAGAACGGGCAGTGCTGGGGTCAGGATCTGCTGGAGCACCGAAACACACCGCCGCCTACTGGAGGCTCGCAGAAAAACATCAGGCCAATTCTGAAAGCACCGCATTAAAAAAAGTTTTTTAAAAATCACATTTGGAATGCTCTAAATGTGTAGAGATGCTTAGACCAGTGGGAATGGACTTTAGTCGAGTCTTGCTGGTTGAAAACACCAGGTGGGACACCAGCAGACCCGCTCTTCAGCAGCTGTGGGTTTGTGTTGCTCTGCTCTCAGTAACCATGACTACACATACCAGCAGTCATCTAATAAACAAACAAACACACACACACACACACACACACACACCTCTGAACAGCCTCAATCTTTCCCAATCAACCCTTCAACACACATCAGCAGAAGATCTGCAGCGAATCAAGCCGCTCCATCATTCGTGTGAAGTGTGTGATGACGTGACGCTCCAGAGGATTCCTGTCAGACAGCCTTCACCTCCTCTCCTCCTCCTCCTCTCCCGCTTGTTTTTAAAGCAAAAGCTCAGAAATGGGGCCACGGATCTCCAGGGGTGATGCTGCTTATATAATGTTATAAAAAATTTACACATCACATGTCCTTATTACAGCCTCAAAAACACATAAGAAATATCAGAGAGAGAGAAAGATGAGAGGGAAGGAAGAGTCTGTGCAAAACAAAAAGAAATTGAAGCGCCTGCAAATCTCAGCTCTGCATTTTCATTTCCGTCCAGAATGACACAAACCACCAGCCTTTATTACTTCTGCAGGAGATCCTCCCATCCCCACATGACGAAGAGAACCAAAACCAAAAATACAATGACAGAAATAATCTGAATGGAAGCCTAAATACAATTTGAATCGGAAGTGTCATTCCTGATGAAGGGAACAGACAACCCTGTGGGAATCTTGTGGGAATCCTGTGGGAATCTTGTGGGAATCCTGGGAGAACTGAGTGAATTTCCATGAGAACTCAGTGAGAACTCCTCACAGGAGCGAGACTCCAGCAGACACGGGCCCGGTTGAATGAACGGAGCTGCAGACAGACCAGAACGTGCCAGTCTCTCCTGTCTCTGTGTTTCTGGTCTTTCTGATGGTCTCGTGCCAGCGCTGTCGGTCTGTGCCAGCACGCACAGGAGGTCTGTATTAATTAAATGTGCTCGAAGCAGCTGCTCTCACGGGCCGTGGGATGTTACATAAGTTATTCATCACAGACGCTCATCTCTCAACATTCTTCACTCAGAGAGAGACGTCCGGCCAAGAGCACGACGGGTCAGACAGAGATATTGCAGCATCTCCACAGGCCGAATAAACTACAACCCGCCTGCTTGTCGAGAGCAGTGCATGATGGGAAACATCAGCTTGAACATCAATGGCAAATCACACTGACTCGTCAACTCGTCAAACCGGCAGCGTCTGATCATCTGAACACTGACAAACTCACAAACACAGCTCTTGTACTAGTAAAATTGATGAGGAATATTCAGAAATTAATTAAGATGAAAAGCAGGTCTCTGGGTGAAAGGCTTCATTATTATTGTGGCTTGTAAATCTTCTATAATCCTGCAAATAGAAGAAGAGAGCAAATGAGCTGCTGCTCTGTGTGTGTGTGTGTGTGTGTGTGTGTGAGAGAGAGAG